>CAXKVX010003843.1:0-21788 GCA_964058865.1 Eleocharis quinqueflora
TAAGTGCTTTGTGGTGTTTGCTTGAATGGTTATCACCCTTAAATTAAGTACTTTGATTAGAAACACTTCTCAGAGATGCATAATTGCTTTGTGGTGATTTCTTGATTGGTTACCACTCATAAAAGTACTCTGAATAGAAACACTTCTCATTGAAGCATAAATGCTTTGTGGTGTTTTCTTGATTGGTTACCACTCATAAATGAAGTAGTTATATTAGAAACACTTTTCATAGAAGTATAAGTGCTTTGTGGTGTTTGCTTGATTGGTTAATCCCATAAATGAAGTACTTTGATTAGAAACACTTCTTATAGAAGCATAAATGCTTTGTGGTGTTTTCTTGATTGGTTACCACTCATAAATGATGTACTCTTATTAGAAACACTTTTCATAGAAGTATAAGTGCTTTGTATTGTTTTCTTGAATGGTTATCACCCTTAAATGGAGTACTTTGAATAGAAACACTTCTCATAGATGCATAAATGCTTTGAGGTGTTTTCTTGATTGATTAGCATCCTAAAATGAAGTAATCTGATTAGAAACACTTCTCAAAGACGTATAAGTGTTTTGTGGTGGTCTCTTGATTGGTTACCACTCCTAAATGAAGTACTTTGATTACAAACACTTCTCATTGAAGCAGAAATGCTTTGTGGTATTTTCTTGATGGGTTACCACTCATAATTGAAGTACTCTGATTAGAAACACTTCTCATAGAAGTATAAGTGCTTTGTGGTATTTTCTTGATTGGTTACCACTCATAAATGAAGTACATTGATTAGAAACACTTCTCATATAAGCATAAATGCTTTGTGCTGTTTTCTTGATTGGTTACCACTCATAAATGAAGTACTTATATTAGAAACACTTCTCATAGAAGTATAAGTGCTTTGTGGTGTTTGCTTGATTGGTTACCACCCATAAATGAACTACATTGATTAGAAAAACTTCTTATAGAAGCATAAATGCTTTGTGGTGTTTTCTTGATTGGTTACCACTCATAAATGATGCTCTTATTAGAAACACTTTTCATAGAAGTATAAGTGCTTTGTGGTGTTTTCTTGAATGGTTATCACCCTTAAATGAAGCACTTTGAATAGAAACACTTCTTATAGATGCATAAATGATTTGTGGTGTTTTTTTGATTGATTAGCATCCTAAAATGAAGTAATCAAATTAGAAACACTTCTCATAGAAGTATAAGTGTTTTGTGGTGTTTTCTTGATTGGTTACCACTCATAAATGAAATACTCTGATTAGAAACACTTCTCATAGATGCATAAATGTTTTGAGGTGTTTTCTTCATTAGTTACCACCCTAAATTGAAGTACTCTGATTAGAAACACTTCTCATAGAAGTATAAGTGCTTTGTGTGTTTTCCTGGGTGGCTATCACCCTTAAATGAAGTACTTTGATTAGAAACACTTATCATAGATGCATAATTGCTATGTGGTGATTTCTTGATTGGTTACCACTCATAAAAGAAGTACTCTGAATAGAAACACTTTTGATTGAAGCATAAATGTTTTGTGGTGTTTTCTTGATTGGTTACCACTCATAAATGAAGTACTTATATTAGAAACACTTTTCATAGAAGTATAAGTGCTTTGTGGTGTTTTCTTGAATGGTTATCACCCTTAAATTAAGTACTTTGAATAGAAACACTTCTCATAGATGCATAAATGATTTGTGGTGTTTTTTTGATTGATTAGCATCCTAAAATGTAGTAATCAGATTAGAAACACTTCTCATAGAAGTATAAGTGTTTTGTGGTATTTTCTTGATTGGTTACCACTCATAAATGAAATACTCTGATTAGAAACACTTCTCATAGATGCATAAATGTTTTGAGGTGTTTTCTTCATTAGTTACCACCCTAAATTGAAGTACTCTGATTAGAAACACTTCTCATAGAAGTATAAGTGCTTTGTGTGTTTTCCTGGGTGGCTATCACCCTTAAATGAAGTACTTTGATTAGAAACACTTATCATAGATGCATAATTGCTTTGTGGTGATTTCTTGATTGGTTACCACTCATAAAAGAAGTACTCTGAATAGAAACACTTCTCATTGAAGCATAAATGCTTTGTGGTGTTTTCTTGATTGGTTACCACTCATAAATGAAGTACTTATATTAGAAACACTTCTCATAGAAGTATAAGCGCTTTGTGGTGTTTGCTTGATTGGTTACCACCCATAAATGAAGTACTTTGATTAGAAACACTTCTTATAGAAGCATAAATGCTTTGTGGTGTTTTCTTGATTGGTTACCACTCATAAATGATGTACTTTGATTAGAAACACTTCTCATAGAAGTATTTGTGCTTTGTGGTGTTTTCTTGAATGGTTATCACCCTTAAATGAAGTACTTTGAATAGCAACACTTCTCAAAGATGCATAAATGCTTTGAGATGTTTTCTTGATTGATTAGCATCCTAAAATGAAGTAATCTGATTAGAAACACTTCTCATATATGTATAAGTGTTTTGTGGTGTTTTCTTGATTGCTTACCACTCATAAATGAAGTACTTTTGAGTAGAAACACTTCTCATAGATGCATAAATGATTTGAGGTGTTTTCTCGATTGATTAGCATCCTAAAATGAAGTAATCTGATTTGAAACAGTTCTCATAGAAGTATAAGTGTTTTGTGGTGTTTTCTTGATTGGTTACCACTCATAAATGAAGTACTTTGATTACAAACACTTCTCATTGAAGCAGAAATGCTTTGTGGTATTTTCTTGATGGGTTACCACCCATAAATGAAGTACTCTGATTAGAAACACTTCTCATAGAAGTACAAGTGCTTTGTGGTATTTTCTAGATTGGTTACCACTCATAAATGAAGTACATTGATTAGAAACACTTCTCATATAAGCATAAATGATTTGTGGTGTTTTCTTGATTGGTTACCACTCATAAATGAAGTACTTTGATTAGAAACACTTCTCATAGAAGTATAAGTGCTTTGTGGTGTTTTCTTGAATGGTTATCACCCTTAAATGTATTTTGATCAGAAACACTTCTTATATATGCATAAGTGCTTTGAGGTGTTTTCTTGATTGGTTACCACACTAAAATGAAGTACTCTGATTAGAAACACTTCTCATAGAAGTATAAGTGTTTTGAGGTGTTTTCTTAATTGGTTACCACTCATAAATGAAATACTCTGATTAGAAACACTTCTCATAGATGCATAAATGTTTTGAGGTGTTTTCTTCATTAGTTACCACCCTAAATTGAAGTACTCTGATTAGAAACACTTCTCATAGAAGTATAAGTGCTTTGTGTGTTTTCCTGGGTGGCTATCACCCTTAAATGAAGTACTTTGATTAGAAACACTTATCATAGATGCATAATTGCTTTGTGGTGATTTCTTGATTGGTTACCACTCATAAAAGAAGTACTCTGAATAGAAACACTTCTCATTGAAGCATAAATGCTTTGTGGTGTTTTCTTGATTGGTTACCACTCATAAATGAAGTACTTATATTAGAAACACTTCTCATAGAAGTATAAGCGCTTTGTGGTGTTTGCTTGATTGGTTACCACCCATAAATGAAGTACTTTGATTAGAAACACTTCTTATAGAAGCATAAATGCTTTGTGGTGTTTTCTTGATTGGTTACCACTCATAAATGATGTACTTTTATTAGAAACACTTTTCATAGAAGTATAAGTGCTTTGTATTGTTTTCTTGAATGGTTATCACCCTTAAATGAAGTACTTTGATTAGAAACACTTCTCATAGATGCATAATTGCTTTGTGGTGATTTCTTGATTGGTTACCACTCATAAAAGAAGCACTCTGAATAAAAAACACTTCTCATTGAAGCATAAATGCTTTGTGGTGTTTTCTTGATTGGTTACCACTCATAAATGAAGTACTTATATTAGAAACACTTCTCATAGAAGTATAAGTGTTTTGTGGTGGTTTCTTGATTGGTTACCACTCATAAATGAAGTAGTTTGATTACAAACACTTCTAATAGAAGTATAAGTGATTTGTGGTGTTTTCTTGATGGGTTACCACTCATAAATGAAGTACATTGATTAGAAACACTTCTCATATAAGGATAAATGCTTTGTGATGTTTTCTTGATTGGTTACCACTCATAAATGAAGTACTTATATTAGAAAAACTTCTCATAGAAGTATAAGTGTTTTGTGGTGTTTGCTTGATTGGTTACCACCCATAAATGAAGTACATTGATTCGAAACACTTCTTATAGAAGCATAAATGCTTTGTGGTGTTTTCTTGATTGGTTACCACTCATAAATGATGCTCTTATTAGAAACACTTTTCATAGAAGTATAAGTGCTTTGTGGTGTTTGCTTGAATGGTTATCACCCTTAAATGAAGTACTTTGAATAGAAACACTTCTCATAGATGCATAAATACTTTGAGGTGTTTTCTTGATTGATTAGCATCCTAAAATGAAGTAATCTGATTAGAAACACTTCTCATAGAAGTATAAGTGTTTTGTGGTGTTTTCTTGATTGCTTACCACTCATAAATGAAGTACTTTGATTACAAACACTTCTCATTGAAGCAGAAATGCTTTGTGGTATTTTCTTGATGGTTACCACTCATAAATGAAGTACTCTGATTAGAAACACTTCTCATAGAAGTATAAGTGCTTTGTGGTATTTTCTTGATTGGTTACCACTCATAAATGAAGTACTTTGATTAGAAACACTTCTCATAGAAGTATAAGTGATTTGTGGTGTTTTCTTGATGGGTTACCACTCATAAATGAAGTACATTGATTAGAAACACTTCTCATATAAGCATAAATGGTTTGTGCTGTTTTCTTGATTGGTTACCACTCATATATGAAGTACTTATATTAGAAAAACTTATCATAGAAGTATAAGTGCTTTGTGGTGTTTGCTTGATTGGTTACCACCCATAAATTAAGTACATTGATTAGAAACACTTCTTATAGAAGCATAAATGCTTTGTGGTGTTTTCTTGATTGGTTACCACTCATAAATGATGCTCTTATTAGAAACACTTTTCATAGAAGTATAAGTGCTTTGTGGTGTTTGCTTGAATGGTTATCACCCTTAAATTAAGTACTTTGATTAGAAACACTTCTCAGAGATGCATAATTGCTTTGTGGTGATTTCTTGATTGGTTACCACTCATAAAAGTACTCTGAATAGAAACACTTCTCATTGAAGCATAAATGCTTTGTGGTGTTTTCTTGATTGGTTACCACTCATAAATGAAGTACTTATATTAGAAACACTTTTCATAGAAGTATAAGTGCTTTGTGGTGTTTGCTTGATTGGTTAATCCCATAAATGAAGTACTTTGATTAGAAACACTTCTTATAGAAGCATAAATGCTTTGTGGTGTTTTCTTGATTGGTTACCACTCATAAATGATGTACTCTTATTAGAAACACTTTTCATAGAAGTATAAGTGCTTTGTATTGTTTTCTTGAATGGTTATCACCCTTAAATGGAGTACTTTGAATAGAAACACTTCTCATAGATGCATAAATGCTTTGAGGTGTTTTCTTGATTGATTAGCATCCTAAAATGAAGTAATCTGATTAGAAACACTTCTCAAAGACGTATAAGTGTTTTGTGGTGGTCTCTTGATTGGTTACCACTCCTAAATGAAGTACTTTGATTACAAACACTTCTCATTGAAGCAGAAATGCTTTGTGGTATTTTCTTGATGGGTTACCACTCATAATTGAAGTACTCTGATTAGAAACACTTCTCATAGAAGTATAAGTGCTTTGTGGTATTTTCTTGATTGGTTACCACTCATAAATGAAGTACATTGATTAGAAACACTTCTCATATAAGCATAAATGCTTTGTGCTGTTTTCTTGATTGGTTACCACTCATAAATGAAGTACTTATATTAGAAACACTTCTCATAGAAGTATAAGTGCTTTGTGGTGTTTGCTTGATTGGTTACCACCCATAAATGAACTACATTGATTAGAAAAACTTCTTATAGAAGCATAAATGCTTTGTGGGGTTTTCTTGATTGGTTACCACTCATAAATGATGCTCTTATTAGAAACACTTTTCATAGAAGTATAAGTGCTTTGTGGTGTTTTCTTAAATGGTTATCACCCTTAAATGAAGCACTTTGAATAGAAACACTTCTTATAGATGCATAAATGATTTGTGGTGTTTTTTTGATTGATTAGCATCCTAAAATGAAGTAATCAAATTAGAAACACTTCTCATAGAAGTATAAGTGTTTTGTGGTGTTTTCTTGATTGGTGACCACTCATAAATGAAATACTCTGATTAGAAACACTTCTCATAGATGCATAAATGTTTTGAGGTGTTTTCTTCATTAGTTACCACCCTAAATTGAAGTACTCTGATTAGAAACACTTATCATAGAAGTATAAGTGCTTTGTGTGTTTTCCTGGGTGGCTATCACCCTTAAATGAAGTACTTTGATTAGAAACACTTATCATAGATGCATAATTGCTATGTGGTGATTTCTTGATTGGTTACCACTCATAAAAGAAGTACTCTGAATAGAAACACTTTTGATTGAAGCATAAATGTTTTGTGGTGTTTTCTTGATTGGTTACCACTCATAAATGAAGTACTTATATTAGAAACACTTTTCATAGAAGTATAAGTGCTTTGTGGTGTTTTCTTGAATGGTTATCACCCTTAAATTAAGTACTTTGAATAGAAACACTTCTCATAGATGCATAAATGATTTGTGGTGTTTTTTTGATTGATTAGCATCCTAAAATGAAGTAATCAGATTAGAAACACTTCTCATAGAAGTATAAGTGTTTTGTGGTATTTTCTTGATTGGTTACCACTCATAAATGAAATACTCTGATTAGAAACACTTCTCATAGATGCATAAATGTTTTGAGGTGTTTTCTTCATTAGTTACCACCCTAAATTGAAGTACTCTGATTAGAAACACTTCTCATAGAAGTATAAGTGCTTTGTGTGTTTTCCTGGGTGGCTATCACCCTTAAATGAAGTACTTTGATTAGAAACACTTATCATAGATGCATAATTGCTTTGTGGTGATTTCTTGATTGGTTACCACTCATAAAAGAAGTACTCTGAATAGAAACACTTCTCATTGAAGCATAAATGCTTTGTGGTGTTTTCTTGATTGGTTACCACTCATAAATGAAGTACTTATATTAGAAACACTTCTCATAGAAGTATAAGTGTTTTGTGGTGGTTTCTTGATTGGTTACCACTCATAAATGAAGTAGTTTGATTACAAACACTTCTCATAGAAGTATAACTGATTTGTGGTGTTCTCTTGATGGGTTACCACTCATAAATGAAGTACATTGATTAGAAACACTTCTCATATAAGGATAAATGCTTTGTGATGTTTTCTTGATTGGTTACCACTCATAAATGAGTACTTATATTAGAAAAACTTCTCATAGAAGTATAAGTGCTTTGTGGTGTTTCCTTGATTGGTTACCACGCATAAATGAAGTACATTGATTAGAAACACTTCTTATAGAAGCATAAATGCTTTGTGGTGTTTTCTTGATTGGTTACCACTCATAAATGATGCTCTTATTAGAAACACTTTTCATAGAAGTATAAGTGCTTTGTGGGGTTTTCTTGAATGGTTATCACCTTAAATGAAGTACTTTGAATAGAAACACTTCTCATAGATGCATAAATGATTTGTGGTGTTTTTTTAATTGATTAGCATCCTAAAATGAAGTAATCAGATTAGAAACACTTCTCATAGAAGTATAAGTGTTTTTTTGTGTTTTCTTGATTGGTTACCACTCATAAATGAAATACTCTGATTAGAAACACTTCTCATAGATGCATAAATATTTTGAGGTGTTTTCTTCATTAGTTTCCACCCTAAATTGAAGTTCTCCGATTAACAACACTTCTCATAGAAGTATAAGTGCTTTGTGTGTTTTCCTGGGTGGCTATCACCCTTAAATGAAGTACTTTGATTAGAAACACTTATCATAGATGCATAATTGCTTTGTGGTGATTTCTTGATTGGTTACCACTCATAAAAGAAGTACTCTGAATAGAAACACTTCTCATTGAAGCATAAATGCTTTGTGGTGTTTTCTTGATTGGTTACCACTCATAAATGAAGTACTTATATTAGAAACACTTCTCATAGAAGTATAAGCGCTTTGTGGTGTTTGCTTGATTGGTTACCACCCATAAATGAAGTACTTTGATTAGAAACACTTCTTATAGAAGCATAAATGCTTTGTGGTGTTTTCTTGATTGGTTACCACTCATAAATGATGTACTTTTATTAGAAACACTTTTCATAGAAGTATAAGTGCTTTGTATTGTTTTCTTGAATGGTTATCACCCTTAAATGAAGTACTTTGATTAGAAACACTTCTCATAGATGCATAATTGCTTTGTGGTGATTTCTTGATTGGTTACCACTCATAAAAGAAGTACTCTGAATAAAAAACACTTCTCATTGAAGCATAAATGCTTTGTGGTGTTTTCTTGATTGGTTACCACTCATAAATGAAGTACTTATATTAGAAACACTTCTCATAGAAGTATAAGTGTTTTGTGGTGGTTTCTTGATTGGTTACCACTCATAAATGAAGTAGTTTGATTACAAACACTTCTAATAGAAGTATAAGTGATTTGTGGTGTTTTCTTGATGGGTTACCACTCATAAATGAAGTACATTGATTAGAAACACTTCTCATATAAGGATAAATGCTTTGTGATGTTTTCTTGATTGGTTACCACTCATAAATGAAGTACTTATATTAGAAAAACTTCTCATAGAAGTATAAGTGTTTTGTGGTGTTTGCTTGATTGGTTACCACCCATAAATGAAGTACATTGATTCGAAACACTTCTTATAGAAGCATAAATGCTTTGTGGTGTTTTCTTGATTGGTTACCACTCATAAATGATGCTCTTATTAGAAACACTTTTCATAGAAGTATAAGTGCTTTGTGGTGTTTGCTTGAATGGTTATCACCCTTAAATGAAGTACTTTGAATAGAAACACTTCTCATAGATGCATAAATACTTTGAGGTGTTTTCTTGATTGATTAGCATCCTAAAATGAAGTAATCTGATTAGAAACACTTCTCATAGAAGTATAAGTGTTTTGTGGTGTTTTCTTGATTGCTTACCACTCATAAATGAAGTACTTTGATTACAAACACTTCTCATTGAAGCAGAAATGCTTTGTGGTATTTTCTTGATGGTTACCACTCATAAATGAAGTACTCTGATTAGAAACACTTCTCATAGAAGTATAAGTGCTTTGTGGTATTTTCTTGATTGGTTACCACTCATAAATGAAGTACTTTGATTAGAAACACTTCTCATAGAAGTATAAGTGATTTGTGGTGTTTTCTTGATGGGTTACCACTCATAAATGAAGTACATTGATTAGAAACACTTCTCATATAAGCATAAATGGTTTGTGCTGTTTTCTTGATTGGTTACCACTCATAAATGAAGTACTTATATTAGAAAAACTTATCATAGAAGTATAAGTGCTTTGTGGTGTTTGCTTGATTGGTTACCACCCATAAATTAAGTACATTGATTAGAAACACTTCTTATAGAAGCATAAATGCTTTGTGGTGTTTTCTTGATTGGTTACCACTCATAAATGATGCTCTTATTAGAAACACTTTTCATAGAAGTATAAGTGCTTTGTGGTGTTTGCTTGAATGGTTATCACCCTTAAATTAAGTACTTTTAATAGAAACACTTCTCATAGATTCATAAATACTTTGAGGTGTTTTCTTGATTGATTAGCATCCTAAAATGAAGTAATCTGATTAGAAACACTTCTCATAGAAGTATAAGTGTTTTGTGGTGTTTTCTTGATTGGTGACCACTCATAAATGAAGTACTTTAATTACAAACACTTCTCATTGAAGCAGAAATGCTTTGTGGTATTTTCTTGATGGTTACCACTCATAAATGAAGTACTCTGATTAGAAACACTTATCATAGAAGTATAAGTACTTTGTGGTGTTTTCATGATTGGTTACCACTCATAAATGAAATACTCGGATTAGAAACACTTCTCATAGAAGTATAAGTGCTTTGTGGTATTTTCTTGATTGTTACCACTAATAAATGAAGTACATTGATTAGAAACACTTCTCATATAAGCATAAATGCTTTGTGGTGTTTTCTTGATTGATTACCACTCATAAATGAAGTACTTTGATTAGAAACACTTCTCAGAGAAGTATAAGTGCTTTGTGGTGTTTTCTTGAATGGTTATCACCCTTAAATGAAGTACTTTGAATAGAAACACTTCTCATAGATGCATAAATGATTTGTGGTGTTTTTTTGATTGATTAGCATCCTAAAATGAAGTAATCAGATTAGAAACACTTCTCATAGAAGTATAAGTGTTTTGTGGTGTTTTCTTGATTGGTTACCACTCATAAATGATGTACTCTGATTAGAAACACTTCTCATCGAAGCATAAATGTTTTGTGGTGTTTTCTTGATTGGTTACCACTCATAAATGAAGTACTTATGTTAGAAACAGTTCTCATAGAAGTATAAGTGCTTTGTGGTGTTTGCTTGATTGATTACCACCCATAAATAAAGCACTTTGATTAGAAACACTTCTGATAGAAGCATAAATGCTTTGTGGTGTTTTCTTGGTTGGTTACCACTCATAAATTAAGTACTTATATTAGAAACACTTCTCATAGAAGTATAAGGGCTTTGTGGTATTTTCTTGAATGGTTATCACCCTTAAATGAAGTATTTTGATCAGAAACACTTCTTATATCTGCATAAGTGCTTTGAGGTGTTTTCTTGATTGGTTACCACACTAAAATGAAGTACTCTGATTAGAAACACTTCTCATAGAAGTATAAGTGTTTTGTGGTGTTTTCTTGATTGGTTACCACCCATAAATGAAGTACTTCGATTAGAAACACTTCTTATAGAAGCATAAATGCATTGTGGTGTTTTTTTGATTGGTTACCAATCATAAATGATGTACTCTTATTTGAAACACTTTTCATAGAAGTATAAGTGATTTATGGTGTTTTTTTGAATTGTTATCACCCTTAAATGAAGTACTTTGATCAGAAACACTTCTTATATATGCATATGTGCTTTGTGCTGTTTTCTTGGTTGGTTACCACTCATAAATGAAGTACTTTGATTAGAAACACTTCTCATAGAAGTATAAGTGATTTGTGGTGTTTTCTTGATGGGTTACCACTCATAAATGAAGTACATTGAATAGAAACACTTCTCATATAAGCATAAATTCTTTGTGCTGTTTTCTTGATTGGTTACCACTCATAAATGAAGTACTTATATTAGAAAAACTTATCATAGAAGTATAAGTGCTTTGTGGTGTTTTCTTGATTGGTTACCACCCATAAATGAAGTACTTCGATTAGAAACACTTCTTATAGAAGCATAAATGCATTGTGGTGTTTTTTTGATTGGTTACCAATCATAAATGATGTACTCTTATTTGAAACACTTTTCATAGAAGTATAAGTGATTTATGGTGTTTTTTTGAATTGTTATCACCCTTAAATGAAGTACTTTGATCAGAAACACTTCTTATATATGCATATGTGCTTTGTGCTGTTTTCTTGGTTGGTTACCACTCATAAATGAAGTACTTTGATTAGAAACACTTCTCATAGAAGTATAAGTGATTTGTGGTGTTTTCTTGATGGGTTACCACTCATAAATGAAGTACATTGATTAGAAACACTTCTCATAGAAGTATAAGTGCTTTGTGGTGTTTGCTTGATTGGTTACCACCCATAAATGAACTACATTGATTAGAAAAACTTCTTATAGAAGCATAAATGCTTTGTGGTGTTTTCTTGATTGGTTACCACTCATAAATGATGCTCTTATTAGAAACACTTTTCATAGAAGTATAAGTGCTTTGTGGTGTTTGCTTGAATGGTTATCACCCTTAAATGAAGTACTTTGAATAGAAACACTTCTCATAGATTCATAAATACTTTGAGGTGTTTTCTTGATTGATTAGCATCCTAAAATGAAGTAATCTGATTAGAAACACTTCTCATAGAAGTATAAGTGTTTAGTGGTGTTTTCTTGATTGCTTACCACTCATAAATGAAGTACTTTGATTACAAACACTTCTCATTGAAGCAGAAATGCTTTGTGGTATTTTCTTGATGGTTACCACTCATAAATGAAGTACTCTGATTACAAACACTTATCATAGAAGTATAAGTACTTTGTGGTATTTTCTTGATTGGTTACCACTCATAAATGAAGTACTTTGATTAGAAACACTTCTCATAGAAGTATAAGTGCTTTGTGGTGTTTTCTTGAATGGTTATCACCCTTAAATGAAGTACTTTGAATAGAAACACTTCTCATAGATGCATAAATGATTTGTGGTGTTTTTTTGATTGATTAGCATCCTAAAATGAAGTAATCAGATTAGAAACACTTCTCATAGAAGTATAAGTGTTTTGTGGTGTTTTCTTGATTGGTTACCACTCATAAATGATGTACTCTGATTAGAAACACTTCTCATCGAAGCATAAATGTTTTGTGGTGTTTTCTTGATTGGTTACCACTCATAAATGAAGTACTTATGTTAGAAACAGTTCTCATAGAAGTATAAGTGCTTTGTGGTGTTTGCTTGATTGATTACCACCCATAAATAAAGCACTTTGATTAGAAACACTTCTGATAGAAGCATAAATGCTTTGTGGTGTTTTCTTGGTTGGTTACCACTCATAAATTAAGTACTTATATTAGAAACACTTCTCATAGAAGTATAAGGGCTTTGTGGTATTTTCTTGAATGGTTATCACCCTATAATGAAGTATTTTGATCAGAAACACTTCTTATATCTGCATAAGTGCTTTGAGGTGTTTTCTTGATTGGTTACCACACTAAAATGAAGTACTCTGATTAGAAACACTTCTCATAGAAGTATAAGTGTTTTGTGGTGTTTTCTTGATTGGTTACCACTCATAAATGAAGTACTTCGATTAGAAACACTTCTTATAGAAGCATAAATGCATTGTGGTGTTTTTTTGATTGGTTACCAATCATAAATGATGTACTCTTATTTGAAACACTTTTCATAGAAGTATAAGTGATTTATGGTGTTTTTTTGAATTGTTATCACCCTTAAATGAAGTACATTGATCAGAAACACTTCTTATATATGCATATGTGCTTTGTGCTGTTTTCTTGGTTGGTTACCACTCATAAATGAAGTACTTTGATTAGAAACACTTCTCATAGAAGTATAAGTGATTTGTGGTGTTTTCTTGATGGGTTACCACTCATAAATGAAGTACATTGATTAGAAACACTTCTCATATAAGCATAAATGGTTTGTGCTGTTTTCTTGATTGGTTACCACTCATAAATGAAGTACTTATATTAGAAAAACTTATCATAGAAGTATAAGTGCTTTGTGGTGTTTGCTTGATTGGTTACCACCCATAAATTAAGTACATTGATTAGAAACACTTCTTATAGAAGCATAAATGCTTTGTGGTGTTTTCTTGATTGGTTACCACTCATAAATGATGCTCTTATTAGAAACACTTTTCATAGAAGTATAAGTGCTTTGTGGTGTTTGCTTGAATGGTTATCACCCTTAAATTAAGTACTTTTAATAGAAACACTTCTCATAGATTCATAAATACTTTGAGGTGTTTTCTTGATTGATTAGCATCCTAAAATGAAGTAATCTGATTAGAAACACTTCTCATAGAAGTATAAGTGTTTTGTGGTGTTTTCTTGATTGCTGACCACTCATAAATGAAGTACTTTAATTACAAACACTTCTCATTGAAGCAGAAATGCTTTGTGGTATTTTCTTGATGGTTACCACTCATAAATGAAGTACTCTGATTAGAAACACTTATCATAGAAGTATAAGTACTTTGTGGTGTTTTCATGATTGGTTACCACTCATAAATGAAATACTCGGATTAGAAACACTTCTCATAGAAGTATAAGTGCTTTGTGGTATTTTCTTGATTGTTACCACTAATAAATGAAGTACATTGATTAGAAACACTTCTCATATAAGCATAAATGCTTTGTGGTGTTTTCTTGATTGATTACCACTCATAAATGAAGTACTTTGATTAGAAACACTTCTCATAGAAGTATAAGTGCTTTGTGGTGTTTTCTTGAATGGTTATCACCCTTAAATGAAGTACTTTGAATAGAAACACTTCTCATAGATGCATAAATGATTTGTGGTGTTTTTTTGATTGATTAGCATCCTAAAATGAAGTAATCAGATTAGAAACACTTCTCATAGAAGTATAAGTGTTTTGTGGTGTTTTCTTGATTGGTTACCACTCATAAATGATGTACTCTGATTAGAAACACTTCTCATAGAAGTATAAGTGATTTGTGGTGTTTTCTTGATGGGTTACCACTCATAAATGAAGTACATTGAATAGAAACACTTCTCATATAAGCATAAATTCTTTGTGCTGTTTTCTTGATTGGTTACCACTCATAAATGAAGTACTTATATTAGAAAAACTTATCATAGAAGTATAAGTGCTTTGTGGTGTTTTCTTGATTGGTTACCACCCATAAATGAAGTACTTCGATTAGAAACACTTCTTATAGAAGCATAAATGCATTGTGGTGTTTTTTTGATTGGTTACCAATCATAAATGATGTACTCTTATTTGAAACACTTTTCATAGAAGTATAAGTGATTTATGGTGTTTTTTTGAATTGTTATCACCCTTAAATGAAGTACTTTGATCAGAAACACTTCTTATATATGCATATGTGCTTTGTGCTGTTTTCTTGGTTGGTTACCACTCATAAATGAAGTACTTTGATTAGAAACACTTCTCATAGAAGTATAAGTGATTTGTGGTGTTTTCTTGATGGGTTACCACTCATAAATGAAGTACATTGATTAGAAACACTTCTCATATAAGCATAAATGGTTTGTGCTGTTTTCTTGATTGGTTACCACTCATAAATGAAGTACTTATATTAGAAAAACTTATCATAGAAGTATAAGTGCTTTGTGGTGTTTGCTTGATTGGTTACCACCCATAAATTAAGTACATTGATTAGAAACACTTCTTATAGAAGCATAAATGCTTTGTGGTGTTTTCTTGATTGGTTACCACTCATAAATGATGCTCTTATTAGAAACACTTTTCATAGAAGTATAAGTGCTTTGTGGTGTTTGCTTGAATGGTTATCACCCTTAAATGAAGTACTTTGAATAGAAACACTTCTCATAGATTCATAAATACTTTGAGGTGTTTTCTTGATTGATTAGCATCCTAAAATGAAGTAATCTGATTAGAAACACTTCTCATAGAAGTATAAGTGTTTAGTGGTGTTTTCTTGATTGCTTACCACTCATAAATGAAGTACTTTGATTACAAACACTTCTCATTGAAGCAGAAATGCTTTGTGGTATTTTCTTGATGGTTACCACTCATAAATGAAGTACTCTGATTACAAACACTTATCATAGAAGTATAAGTACTTTGTGGTATTTTCTTGATTGGTTACCACTCATAAATGAAGTACTTTGATTAGAAACACTTCTCATAGAAGTATAAGTGCTTTGTGGTGTTTTCTTGAATGGTTATCACCCTTAAATGAAGTACTTTGAATAGAAACACTTCTCATAGATGCATAAATGATTTGTGGTGTTTTTTTGATTGATTAGCATCCTAAAATGAAGTAATCAGATTAGAAACACTTCTCATAGAAGTATAAGTGTTTTGTGGTGTTTTCTTGATTGGTTACCACTCATAAATGATGTACTCTGATTAGAAACACTTCTCATCGAAGCATAAATGTTTTGTGGTGTTTTCTTGATTGGTTACCACTCATAAATGAAGTACTTATGTTAGAAACAGTTCTCATAGAAGTATAAGTGCTTTGTGGTGTTTGCTTGATTGATTACCACCCATAAATAAAGCACTTTGATTAGAAACACTTCTGATAGAAGCATAAATGCTTTGTGGTGTTTTCTTGGTTGGTTACCACTCATAAATTAAGTACTTATATTAGAAACACTTCTCATAGAAGTATAAGGGCTTTGTGGTATTTTCTTGAATGGTTATCACCCTTAAATGAAGTATTTTGATCAGAAACACTTCTTATATCTGCATAATTGCTTTGAGGTGTTTTCTTGATTGGTTACCACACTAAAATGAAGTACTCTGATTACAAACACTTCTCATAGAAGTATAAGTGTTTTGTGGTGTTTTCTTGATTGGTTACCACCCATAAATGAAGTACTTCGATTAGAAACACTTCTTATAGAAGCATAAATGCATTGTGGTGTTTTTTTGATTGGTTACCAATCATAAATGATGTACTCTTATTTGAAACACTTTTCATAGAAGTATAAGTGATTTATGGTGTTTTTTTAAATTGTTATCACCCTTAAATGAAGTACTTTGATCAGAAACACTTCTTATATATGCATATGTGCTTTGTGCTGTTTTCTTGGTTGGTTACCACTCATAAATGAAGTACTTTGATTAGAAACACTTCTCATAGAAGTATAAATGATTTGTGGTGTTTTCTTGATGGGTTACCACTCATAAATGAAGTACATTGAATAGAAACACTTCTCATATAAGCATAAATGCTTTGTGCTGTTTTCTTGATTGGTTACCACTCATAAATGAAGTACTTATATTAGAAAAACTTATCATAGAAGTATAAGTGCTTTGTGGTGTTTTCTTGATTGGTTACCACCCATAAATGAAGTACTTCGATTAGAAACACTTCTTATAGAAGCATAAATGCATTGTGGTGTTTTTTTGATTGGTTACCAATCATAAATGATGTACTCTTATTTGAAACACTTTTCATAGAAGTATAAGTGATTTATGGTGTTTTTTTGAATTGTTATCACCCTTAAATGAAGTACTTTGATCAGAAACACTTCTTATATATGCATATGTGCTTTGTGCTGTTTTCTTGGTTGGTTACCACTCATAAATGAAGTACTTTGATTAGAAACACTTCTCATAGAAGTATAAGTGATTTGTGGTGTTTTCTTGATGGGTTACCACTCATAAATGAAGTACATTGATTAGAAACACTTCTCATAGAAGTATAAGTGCTTTGTGGTGTTTGCTTGATTGGTTACCACCCATAAATGAACTACATTGATTAGAAAAACTTCTTATAGAAGCATAAATGCTTTGTGGTGTTTTCTTGATTGGTTACCACTCATAAATGATGCTCTTATTAGAAACACTTTTCATAGAAGTATAAGTGCTTTGTGGTGTTTGCTTGAATGGTTATCACCCTTAAATGAAGTACTTTGAATAGAAACACTTCTCATAGATTCATAAATACTTTGAGGTGTTTTCTTGATTGATTAGCATCCTAAAATGAAGTAATCTGATTAGAAACACTTCTCATAGAAGTATAAGTGTTTAGTGGTGTTTTCTTGATTGCTTACCACTCATAAATGAAGTACTTTGATTACAAACACTTCTCATTGAAGCAGAAATGCTTTGTGGTATTTTCTTGATGGTTACCACTCATAAATGAAGTACTCTGATTACAAACACTTATCATAGAAGTATAAGTACTTTGTGGTATTTTCTTGATTGGTTACCACTCATAAATGAAGTACTTTGATTAGAAACACTTCTCATAGAAGTATAAGTGCTTTGTGGTGTTTTCTTGAATGGTTATCACCCTTAAATGAAGTACTTTGAATAGAAACACTTCTCATAGATGCATAAATGATTTGTGGTGTTTTTTTGATTGATTAGCATCCTAAAATGAAGTAATCAGATTAGAAACACTTCTCATAGAAGTATAAGTGTTTTGTGGTGTTTTCTTGATTGGTTACCACTCATAAATGATGTACTCTGATTAGAAACACTTCTCATCGAAGCATAAATGTTTTGTGGTGTTTTCTTGATTGGTTACCACTCATAAATGAAGTACTTATGTTAGAAACAGTTCTCATAGAAGTATAAGTGCTTTGTGGTGTTTGCTTGATTGATTACCACCCATAAATAAAGCACTTTGATTAGAAACACTTCTGATAGAAGCATAAATGCTTTGTGGTGTTTTCTTGGTTGGTTACCACTCATAAATTAAGTACTTATATTAGAAACACTTCTCATAGAAGTATAAGGGCTTTGTGGTATTTTCTTGAATGGTTATCACCCTATAATGAAGTATTTTGATCAGAAACACTTCTTATATCTGCATAAGTGCTTTGAGGTGTTTTCTTGATTGGTTACCACACTAAAATGAAGTACTCTGATTAGAAACACTTCTCATAGAAGTATAAGTGTTTTGTGGTGTTTTCTTGATTGGTTACCACTCATAAATGAAGTACTTCGATTAGAAACACTTCTTATAGAAGCATAAATGCATTGTGGTGTTTTTTTGATTGGTTACCAATCATAAATGATGTACTCTTATTTGAAACACTTTTCATAGAAGTATAAGTGATTTGTGGTGTTTTTTTGAATTGTTATCACCCTTAAATGAAGTACTTTGATCAGAAACACTTCTTATATATGCATATGTGCTTTGAGGTGTTTTCTTGATTGGATACCACCCTAAAATAAAGTACTCTGATTAGAAACACTTCTAATAGAACTATAAGTGCTTTGCGGTTTTTCTTGATTGGTTACCACTCATAAATGAAGTACATTGATTAGAAATACTTCTCATATAAGCATAAATGATTTGTGGTGTTTTCATGATTGGTTACCACTCATAAATGAACTACTCAGATTAGAAACACTTCTCATAGAAGTGTAAGTGCTTTGTGGTATTTTCTTGATTGGTTACTACTCATAAATGAAGTACATTGATTAGAAACACTTCTCATATAAGCATAAATGCTTTGTGGTGTTTTCTTGATTGGTTACCACTCATAAATGAAGTACTTTGATTAGAAACACTTCTCATAGAAGTATAAGTGCTTTGTGGTGTTTTCTTGAATGGTTATCACCCTTAAATGAAGTAATTTGATCAGAAACAGTTCTTATATATCCATAAGTGCTTTGAGATGTTTTCTTCATTAGTTTCCACCCTAAATTGAAGTACTCTGATTAGAAACACTTCTCATAGAAATATAAGTGCTTTGTGAGTTTTCTTGGGTGGTTATCACCATTAAATGAAGTACTTTGATTAGAAACACTTCTCATAGTTGCATAATTGCTTTGTGGTGATTTCTTGGGTGGTTACCATCCTAAATTAAGTACTCTTAATAGAAACACTTCTCTTTGAAGCATAAATACTTTGTGGTGTTTTCTTGATTGGTTACCACTCATAAATGAAGTACTTATATTAGAAACACTTCTCATAGAAGTATAAGTGATTTGTGGTATTTTATTGATTGGTTACCACTCATAAATGAAGTACTTTGATTAGATACACTTCTCATAGAAGTATAAGTGCTTTGTGGTGTTTTCTTGAATGGTTATCACCCTTAAATGAAGTACTTTGAATAGAAACACTTCTCATAGATGCATAAATGATTTGTGGTGTATTCTTGATTGGTTACCACTCATAAATGAAGTACTTATATTAGAAACACTTCTCACAGAAGTATAAGTGTTTTGTGGTGTTTTCTTGGTTGGTTATCACCCTTAAATGAAGTACATTGATTAGAAACACTTCTCATCGAAGCATAAATGTTTTGTGGTGTTTTCTTGATTGGTTACCACTCATAAATGAAGTACTTATGTTAGAAACAGTTCTCATAGAAGTATAAGTGCTTTGTGGTGTTTGCTTGATTGATTACCACCCATAAATAAAGCACTTTGATTAGAAACACTTCTGATAGAAGCATAAATGCTTTATGGTGTTTTCTTGGTTGGTTACCACTCATAAATTAAGTACTTATATTAGAAACACTTCTCATAAAAGTATAAGGGCTTTGTGGTATTTTCTTGAATGGTTATCACCCTTAAATGAAGTATTTTGATCAGAAACACTTCTTATATCTGCATAAGTGCTTTGAGGTGTTTTCTTGATTGGTTACCACACTAAAATGAAGTACTCTGATTAGAAACACTTCTCATAGAAGGATAAGTGTTTTGTGGTGTTTTCTTGATTGGTTACCACCCATAAATGAAGTACTTCGATTAGAAACACTTCTTATAGAAGCATAAATGCATTGTGGTGTTTTTTTGATTGGTTACCAATCATAAATGATGTACTCTTATTTGAAACACTTTTCATAGAAGTATAAGTGATTTGTGGTGTTTTTTTGAATTGTTATCACCCTTAAATGAAGTACTTTGATCAGAAACTCTTCTTATATATGCATATGTGCTTTGAGGTGTTTTCTTGATTGGATACCACCCTAAAATAAAGTACTCTGATTAGAAACATTTCTCATAGAAGTGTAAGTGCTTTGTGGTATTTTCTTGATTGGTTACTACTCATAAATGAAGTACATTGATTAGAAACACTTCTCATATAAGCATAAATGCTTTGTGGTGTTTTGTTGATTGGTTACCACTCATAAATGAAGTACTTTGATTAGAAACACTTCTCATAGAAGTATAAGTGCTTTGTGGTGTTTTCTTGAATGGTTATCACCCTTAAATGAAGTAATTTGATCAGAAACAGTTCTTATATATCCATAAGTGCTTTGAGATGTTTTCTTCATTAGTTTCCACCCTAAATTGAAGTACTCTGATTAGAAACACTTCTCATAGAAGTATAAGTGCTTTGTGATTTTTCTTGGGTGGTTATCACCATTAAATGAAGTACTTTGATTAGAAACACTTCTCATAGTTGCATAATTGCTTTGTGGTGATTTCTTGGGTGGTTACCATCCTAAATTAAGTACTCTTAATAGAAACACTTATCTTTGAAGCATAAATGCTTTGTGGTGTTTTCTTGATTGGTTACCACTCATAAATGAAGTACTTATATTAGAAACACTTCTCATAGAAGTATAAGTGCTTTGTGGTATTTTCTTGATTGGTTACCACTCATAAATGAAGTACGTTGATTAGATACACTTCTCATAGAAGTATAAGTGCTTTGTGGTGTTTTCTTGAATGGTTATCACCCTTAAATGAAGTACTTTGAATAGAAACACTTCTCATAGATGCATAAATGATTTGTGGTGTTTTCTTGATTGGTTACCACTCATAAATGAAGTACTTATATTAGAAACACTTCTCATAGAAGTATAAGTGTTTTGTGGTGTTTTCTTGGTTGGTTATCACCCTTAAATTAAGTACATTGATTAGAAACACTTCTCATCGAAGCATAAATGTTTTGTGGTGTTTTCTTGATTGGTTACCACTCATAAATGAAGTACTTATGTTAGAAACAGTTCTCATAGAAGTATAAGTGCTTTGTGGTGTTTGCTTGATTGATTACCACCCATAAATAAAGCACTTTGATTAGAAACACTTCTGATAGAAGCATAAATGCTTTGTGGTGTTTTCTTGGTTGGTTACCACTCATAAATTAAGTACTTATATTAGAAACACTTCTCATAGAAGTATAAGGGCTTTGTGGTATTTTCTTGAATGGTTATCACCCTTAAATGAAGTATTTTGATCAGAAACACTTCTTATATCTGCATAAGTGCTTTGAGGTGTTTTCTTGATTGGTTACCACACTAAAATGAAGTACTCTGATTAGAAACACTTCTCATAGAAGGATAAGTGTTTTGTGGTGTTTTCTTGATTGGTTACCACCCATAAATGAAGTACTTCGATTAGAAACACTTCTTATAGAAGCATAAATGCATTGTGGTGTTTTTTTGATTGGTTACCAATCATAAATGATGTACTCTTATTTGAAACACTTTTCATAGAAGTA
>CAXKVX010003844.1:0-21853 GCA_964058865.1 Eleocharis quinqueflora
ACCAATTAAAATTTGCATATCCCTTGTTTTGTGTTCTATTTTTACATGTTGGCGTTAACTGTTTCTATCTGCGATGACCAATGATGTTCCTAATTATTAGTTAATATAATCCGATAAAGATATTCTCTACAGGATTTTAGCTATTGCGAATGAATTAGTGATTTATTTTTTGTTAAACATTCGCTATATATGAATAGGGACTGATACAGAGTTTTCTTGTTTTCTTTTGTATTGTATTGTAAATGCTAGATGCAAAAATCTTTCATATTGAACTTCGAAAGTACGTTAAGTCTCACGTATGCAGTTCTAGTTGAAGTACAAGCAATTAGGGTTTTTTGTTGTGTATGTCTACACTAACTTTTTGTACACGATGCTTTTAAGTAATTTGTTCTTTCTCTCTTGGATCAACCAACTCGTTAGGCTGTTTTCAAATTTATCATGAATAGACTACTTTGTTATTTTCTGTAGAAATGTTCAGCGTTTTCCTTTATTGTGGTTAACATTTTAATTGCATTTTCCTCAGCTTTACAATGACAACTCTTTAAATGTGGTTGGAAAATGCCATGGGATTACATGTATAACATTACAATTGCATGTCTCCTATTTAATTCTACATGTAAGATTACGACAATTCAAGATTGAGACTTCCAAACTAAACTATATCGACCTTTATTAACAGGATGCAATTGAAGCTTCAGGAATTCAACGAGTGCCTAATTCATCATAATTTGTATATCAGAGAGGGAATATGCTTTAACCTGTTCAAATTCAAGTTGCATATCTTTCCCTCTCTATATCTACTTTCTTAGCCACCTTCTGAATCATTTCTCCATTTTCCAATACTTCATTGAATTGTAAGATCCAATCTCGTCTTCTCCTAGCTATATACTATATCAAGTCTTAAAGTTTCTCAATCATATATACAAGTACAAAATGGTTTTGGCAGAAACATACAAAGTAGTTCTAGGGTCGATCGCCTTTAGCATATTTTGGGTTTTGGCGGTCTTCCCTGCTGTTCCTTTTCTCCCGATTGGCCGAACTGCTGGTTCTCTGTTAGGCGCCATGCTCATGGTAGTGTTTGGGGTGCTATCACCTGACCAGGCATATGCCGCTATTGACCTTCCAATTCTGGGCCTTTTGTTTGGCACAATGGTAGTGAGTGCCTTTCTTGAACAAGCTGACATGTTCAAGTATTTGGGAAGACTGCTCGCATGGAAGAGTCGGGGCGGAAAGGACTTATTGTTTCGGGTTTGTCTCATATCGGCTTTCTCTAGCGCGCTTTTCACCAACGACACTGTTT
Source organism: Eleocharis quinqueflora (assembly GCA_964058865.1). NCBI lineage: Eukaryota > Viridiplantae > Streptophyta > Magnoliopsida > Poales > Cyperaceae > Eleocharis > Eleocharis quinqueflora. The sequence continues at coordinate 1,301 of CAXKVX010003844.1, forward strand.
GTGTTGTCCTGACTGAATTTGTTTTGAAAATAGCAAAACAAAATAACTTGCCGGCTCGACCATTTCTCTTAGCCCTAGCCTCAAGTGCTAATATCGGGTCATCTGCCACACCTATTGGCAATCCACAAAACCTTGTCATAGCAGTCCAGAGTGGGATCTCTTTTGGTATGTTCTTAAAGGGGCTGTTAGGGGCAATGCTCGTGAGCGTGTTGATAAATGCTGCTATGTTATTGGGGTACTTTTGGAACGTCTTGTCTGTCGAGAAGAAGGATGTCGAGGTGGCATCAGTTGTCCCTGAGGTGTTAGAATTTGTAGATAGTGGGGTGATTTCTCATAGGTTTTCACCGGCCACAATGTCGCACCAAACATCCTTCAACTCCCAAGACCTAGATGGAAGATTATCATTTGCTAATGTCGTTGGCATTGGTGACATTAGCTCAAGAAGTAGGCAATTCCATCATGAGACCGAAATAGAACCTTCTGCACCCGGCGTACATCATATGGGTGAAGCTGTCGTATTTGATGGAACGGCCTCAGGGCATTCCTTGAGGCAAAACGGAAGTACGCACAAGGCAGCTGTGATCGAGGAGACATCGTCCGAGAAAGAAGTTTCCGGTGGCTGGTGGAAGAGGATTGGTTGGAAGGTTTCTGTTTATCTTGTGACATTAGGAATGCTAGTAGCATTACTAATGGGGTTAAATTTGTCTTGGACATGTATCACCGCAGCTTTGGTTTTGGTGGTGATTGATTTCAAGGATGCACAACCATGTTTGGAGAAGGTAATATTTGTCATAAATTAACAAAGCTTCTCATAGGTTTATATATATATATATATATATATATTCAATTAATGTACAATACTAACATAAGTTAGAATGGTTATTGCATATGCAGGTTTCATACTCCTTGTTGATATTCTTCTGTGGCATGTTCATAACAGTCGAGGGGTTCAACAGGACTGGTATACCAAGTACTATGTGGGACCTCGTCGAGCCATACTCCAAAATAAACACTGCTGGTGGTGTTGCTCTTCTTTCCCTGATGATACTGGTACTTTCCAATATCGCGTCAAATGTGCCAACAGGTCTGTACATGTTCCTATTTTGTTTTGGCTTTGAATATTTGTCATTTACAATTATATATAATAAATAATAATTTTTATTGATATTTTAAATAGGTTTTTTAAAGAGTTTGCACAAAAATCTCTCGCACAATTCTTTTGGCCAGATATTCTCTATTTTATTTTCTATTTTTATCGGGTAGTTTACGTGGAATACTCGATGGTATGCTAATATTAGTTAGACAATTTTCTCTCTTTTTTTCTCCTACTTTTGTTTGTTCAAACTAACTTAATTAGCTAAAGATAGTCATGTTGTTATCACAATAAGAATTACAATTAATTATATCGTCCTCTACAAATTGGACAAGATAACGACATGGACAACTCTAGTTTCAAAATATAAATGACTGATTCGTACAATTAAAAATAGTATTCATACTAAATTCTTTTAATGCCAACTTGTAATATATGCATGTATTCATTAATCTAGGATCAATATATAATTTCTCAAAGTATGTTTTCAGTGGCGGAGCAGTAATATCCGAGGTCAACTGAATCACTCTAAAATTTTTTTCCTAAAAATATACTTATAATTCAATTTTTAAAAAAAAAAATATGAGTCATTTCGAATCAGCCTGAAAAATTCTAAATTTTGAGTCACCTTAGAAAATTTTCTGAGTCCACCTTTGTATGTTTCAACTCGAACTCATTCATCAATTGAATTCCACCGCGTGTGTGAATCCTTTTCATCAGTAATATATTTAGATAAGTGCATGTGTGAAATTAGTTTGATTTTGGAAATAATTCATAGTTTCATACACATAACAGTTTCTCCACACACGTGGTCAGAGGCTAGTTGGTTGACGATGCTTCTAGTGAAAATAGTACTAAGCACCAATAAATCATTGTTGTTAAATTATTGTGCAACTAAATATAAAGGGATTTGGCTCTCCTTCACTCAGGCAATAGGTTTCTTTGTGAAGGATCTTTTGTCAAGAACCGCTCAGCAATGAGCCTCTGTCACTTGTAAGAACTCATTTTTTTGAATATTTTGAATAATTGACACTTATCTCAGATATCTGGATGAAGTTAGCATACGTGGCAGAGGCATATATGTTAAGTATATATGCCTACTGCAAGGAATTCTAGAAGGTTGTTAGTAGGTCTTTATGTTTTATTTTGTCGTTCATTTCATGTCAAATTGAGGATAATGACAGACTATAAATTTGTTTTAGTTTTAATTAGTGTTTGCTTAATTAAAGGTTATACACCTATGCTATGCAATACAGATTACGTCTGTACTCAGTTTGGATAGGAAATATAAAGCAAACATTAAATTAAGATAGGAAAGTAATAGCTAATCGTTTTTCATGAATGTTGTATATATCAAAGAAACAGTAACAATCGTTTTCTCAATTTAATGACGTTTAATCAAAGTACCAGTAGCAATCCTAACAACTAGGATCCTTGTTTGAACTTGCCCCCCAATAATTAAATAATTATTGAAGATATTAATAACTTAGATATTTAGAATGAGATTTTTTTAACAAAAATAAATTAAGTACAATTACTCAAAATTTGAACACAAATATATAGTTAAGTATTTTTCAAATGATGAAGATATATATGTATAATAATAAAACAATATGATTAGCCGTACGATAGTTAATATAGGACACAAAATTGTTCTATTGCTAGCTTAAACGTTAAATTACACTTTTTAGACACATCGTACTCGTATCTTTTTACAGTTTTTTATCCATTATAAATTTGATGAATATTCATTAATTGACAATTTCAGTACTACTTCTTGGAGCACGAGTGGCAGCTTCAGCAGCTAAAATTTCGCCCGGCGAAGTGACGAAAGCATGGCTTGTTCTGGCTTTCGTTAGTACAGTCGCCGGTAACCTATCTCTCCTCGGCTCAGCCGCAAATTTGATAGTATGTGAGCAAGCTCGGAGGGCACAAGTTTCTGGATATAACCTCTCATTTTTCAGCCACCTTCTTTTTGGGGTCCCTTCTACTCTTGTGGTTACTACCATTGGCTTGCTTTTGGTTTTAATCACTTAATTAATTAAATTCAAAAGAAGTCCAGCTGTTTTATAATTTTCTGTGGTACGTGTAAATGTAATAAGTGTGGAATTTTTGCATCAGTTTGTACGGTCTGTTGTAATGCGTCAACAAGCGTGGTTTGATCAATGAAGGTCACTTTGAAAGGTTTGCAATTAATAGTCTTGATTTTATATGTATGGTATATGGAAGAGGTGTGATGCAAAGAAGTTGGTCTTCATTCTTCAACAAGTTCACCTCATATATTTGGTAGACTTAAATGTGGAGATATATATGGGTTTGTTGAACATGTAATTAATGCTGTCTTGAAATATTATCTACTTTACAATGACATGAAAATGGGTGGTTGGTAATGTACCATTTTCTTTCAGAGAAACATAATACAAAATAGGCTGCTATCAAAAAAAACAAAATGACAAAATAGGCGAGCTACTTGTGTTTGGCATGTTGGAGATAATTAGCTAGCTATACCTTCACGGCTTCATGACATCTTTTCTTTGTTTACTGCATTTTTTTTAATAGAAAGTGTTTCTTGATCTTCGGGCAATTGACACATGTTAGAAAATATGATAAAGAAATATAAATTTATATGCGGGTGTTGAGAAAGAAAATATGAAACACCCATAAAAGATGAACTTTAGCAGTTGTCACTACAATATTATATGCAGTCTCTGTATACTTTTAATTTCCTCTTAACAAGTTTGAACTATTTTTATCTACACTAATAAAAAAATAAGTGTTTGTGTTGATGCAATAGCCAAGTGTCATTGACGCAATAGCTACGTGTGCATTAAGCGCGAAATAGTAAAATATATAATTGACGTAATAGTCAAGTGCCATTGAACTAGAGGTGGCAAATCGGGCGGGTCGGGCGGGTTCGGGTTCGGGTCGGGCGAGTCGGGTCAGTTTGACTTCAAAAGATTATCGGGTCACGGGTCTGATCAGGTCGGGTCGGGTCGGGTCTCAGGTCATCATGCGTTGATATTTGTCGGGTTTCGGGTCTTTCGGGTTCGAGTCGGGTCGGGTTTCAATTATCTAGTTTCGGGTATTTTTCGGGTTTCGGGTCTTTTGGGTTCGGATCGGGTCGGGTTTCAATTATCTCGTTTCGGGTATTTTCGGGTTTCGGGTCGGGCGAGTCGGGTCAGTTTGTCTTCAAAAGATTATCGGGTCACGGGTCTGATCAGGTCGGGCCGGTTGGGTCTCGAGTAATCATGCGTTGATATTTGTCATGCGTCATGCGGCTTGCGTCATGCGTCATTGGCGCAACGGCGGAGAGACATCATGCAGCGTGCAGTGTAGTAGTGGTGTCATGCAGATTGTAGGAGCGGTGCAGCGTCACATGACTTGCAGCGGCGGAGTTCATTTTAGTCAAGACATGTACAAGTACAATATTAATTGATAGGTTGATATCAATTTGATAAGGCCACATATTCAAACCAGAATTTATTCAAATATTCGGATCGGCGGGTAATGTGATCGGGTCATTTCGGGTTTCGAGTCATGTCGGTCTGAGTCGGGTCGGGTACCGGGTCATCTGACCTCGGGTCTTTTCGGGTTTCGGGTCATATCAAATCAGGTCGGGTCGGGTATCGGGTCATCTGCTGCCGAGTCTTTTCGGGTTTCGGGTCATATCAAATCAGGTCGGGTCGGGTATCGGGTCATCCGCTGTCGGGTCTTTTCGGATTTCGGGTCATATCAAATCAGGTCGGGTCGGGTATCGGGTTATCTATTGTCGGGTCATTTTCGGGTTTCGGATCATATCGAACTACTCCGGATCGGACGGGTTTGTCGGGTCGGATCGGGTTCTGCCACCTCTACATTGAACCGAGAAGGCTTAACACTGATGATAAGATATCTCGTTTCTCTTTGAAGAACGCAAATTAATTCAAATTCTGGAGGAGTTATTTGAAAAGAAATAATTACGACTGAGATTAAATGAAGTTCTATTATAAAAATATAATTAAATCCTTGCCTACTTTCAAAAAAGTATAATTAAATCCACATGAAAAACAAAAACATATTATGCAATATTAATTGATATTATAGAAACGTTTATATGGATACAACGCACATGCATCCAAGGTACGTGAAACGTGTACGAAGAATTATGTGTGGTATGTATCAGTTGTTGGAGGATGATTATCAGGCTTGATTGTCAATATACTGTTTGATTGTTAATTAAAATGACACTAGCTCTTGATATTTTTTAAGAAAAAGGAATTGAATAATTACCACAGATCAAATTATTTGATAGTATTGGAAAATAATTAATTGACTTTAGTCAACATCACATCTACATACATACCTAATTCTTGATTTATCATATCAGCTAATTAATTGAATGTATCAATAAATGTCTGGAGTCAACTCAAGATTAGTCAATGATGATACATGTCCTTGTTCAGGAATGAAACGCGTGATCTTAATACATACATGCATTCAATTTCGAAATTTCCCTTTTAAAGACAAACTTGAAAGATGTCAACTGTTAAACTAATAAATATCGACTTGCTCAAACAATGACTGATGTTTGAAATGAGTCTAATCCAAAATTTGCTGTCGATCGACTTGATTGATGGGTCTGGTCTGAATAGGCCGCAAACATCGTTACATGGGTCAAATAATGTGTCACTATGACCTCATCAAGTTTACTATAGAGGATTAGAGGAGTAGTAAAACGGACCCAAATCTGATGTAGTGCAGTAGCGCGTTACAGCAGATGGACGGTTCAGATCGATCGTCAATTTTGCGATCGACTGTCAGCGATGAAAATCAGAGGAACCTTTATACTTTGACACGAATCGTGATGCAATCAGTGAAAATCGAACGATTCAGATGCTACGCTACATCATCCCGCGCAGCACAGATTCCTCAGTAAAACATGAGGCACACAACACACAAGAACTCTTCCAAATTAAGTTGGATTTCTCAGTAGACTTTTTGTTCAACTTTTTTAACCAGATCTGAACTGTCAGAATCAATAAGTTACGTGTGGTTTGGTCCTGCCACTGGTTATGCTTCTTTCAGGTTGTACAGTTTTTTGTTCGGTTGCTCTTGCAATTGCTCATGAGTCATTGCAGTTGATTGACATTTCATTTTATTTTGATATCTTTAGCTCCAAACGATTAAAATTAGATCACCATTATTTGAGGATTGCGGAGAGTATGTCAATTCATACATTTGACATAAATTAATTTACTTCATTAAAAAGCTAACAAATGTTTACCGGTTTTAATTATGTCGCTAAACTTTGTTTTTTTTTTATCAAAAAAGTCTCATGTGATATGAGGCTACCATACTTTCATTAAACGAAAGCTTACAAAAGTACTGTTTAGCATAAAAACTCTATACTATTTTGAGTTTAAAGCAAATCATAAAAGAATCTAACAACCTAATACTCAGAAAGTTGAGCCAGTAGCATATAGCATCTTGCCTACTTTTTTAGTATAGAAAAACACTTCAAAATAAAGTTCATTCCTGTGCTTCAGACTTATTACAAGTTTTTGTTAGTTTCAGAAATTGATTCCACAAGAAATTACCTCTAGTCATCTAAATCATCTAATTTCAAAACATAGAAATTCGTAGTTCTTTCAAAATGGATTGAAATCATCTGGGATAGTCCCTGATATGTTTCTTAGTCCAATTTCAGTCTCCTAAGAGGTCTTCATCACTATCCTCCCTTCTCCATAGACTACCACCATGACCATTTTCTTCCTCTTCCATCATTTCAGTGTCCCTCACATTTGATACCTCACTTTGGTTAACCTGCATGATATCAGTTTGAAATATAGGTCCCACCCTAGGCTGGGTACCTGTCCATAATTGAAACAAGTTGAATATCATTCTAGTCATCACATTAATTTTTTTAATTGAGTCATTGTTAAATACTCTGTTATTCCTTTCTGTCCAGATTATCCATTTATAGGTTGCCAGAAGCATACTCTAGTGTATCACATTGTTGTTATCCATTTTAAGTATGCTTAACCATATATTTTCTAAAGTTGTTATATCTAAATGGGTGTTTTGAAGGCAGTATCTATTTATGTATACCCAAAACTTATTGATGTGTGTGCATTCTATGAATAAGTGTTGTATTGTTTCAATTCCTTCACAGTATGCACATTGTATTGAACATGTCCATCCCCTATGTGTCAAGTTATCTTTTGTTAATATATTGTTATTTAAGGCCAGCCATAACAATAGTTTATATTTTAGAGGAATCTTAAAAATCCAAACTGTTTTATTCAGATTTATTTGGATCCCCCACAAAGTTCATAAAATTATACATAGAGTGCACTTTGTATTTCCCTGAGTTTTCTAGTTGCCATATGGCTGAATCAGGTAATGTTGAGAAATTCTGTGAATCAAGTAATGCCTTAATTTCATTTTTTTTGTAGTCTCATCTCTCTACTTACACCTCTAGTTAGGAATTATTTAATGTTACCCTTGTTCCATACTTGTGCTATTGTGACCTGATGTTTTTTTTTACTTTTTGATATACCTGTGGAAATTATATTTTAAGTGGGCAATCATTGTATCAAGTATCATCCCAAAAATTTGTCTTCTCACCAGATTTTATTACTCTCTTACAACCTAAATGTAAAAATTTATATAAGGAGCTTACATCTTTCCAGAATGGTGATACTTGTGTGTTTTTAGAGAATTTTCCATATTTAGTTTGTATTATTTCCTTCCATATTGGGATATCAGTACTTTTGTTGTCAGTAATAAATAGCCATCCCCATTTACATATCAAAGCAAGGTTGAGCTATTGTATATTTATGATTCTCCATCCCTCATTTCTTTGCTTCTACATATTTTTTACCATTTGACTAGATAATATTTTCTTTTAGTTGGATTATCAGCACCTACCCAAAGAAATCTTTTTTCTAATATATATATACTATCTATTTTATGAATTACCCATTTGGAGATTTTATACATTGACATGTAGTAAATAGGTATAGCACTTAGAATTGAATTTAAGAGTATTAGTCTGCCTCCTATTGATAATATTTTCTCTTTCCACATTGGTAATCTTTGTTGAATTTTGTCTATTACTTTATAGGAATCTTTCCCAACTTACAATCAAGTATGAAAGCATAATAGGAAGCAGTATGTTTCTCAATATTAAAGGGAATTAATTCAGTTTTGTTGTAGTTTATTTTAAGTCTTGATATATTCTCAAAACATGTAAGTGCTATGATGAGTTTATCAAGCATATTTTTTTTCTTCCTTTAGAAATTCCATTTTGTGATTTTGGACCTAAACCTTCAAAATGTTTATTTTAAATTTCTTTTGTTAGTATTTTATTTAAGCCCTCAGTAGCTAAATGAATAAAGATGGAGATATAGGATCTCCTTGTCTAAGTCCTTTATGACATTCAAAGTAAGAGCCTATGTTCTCATTTAGTAAGACTGCACTGTGCCCTTTATTAAGTATGGCTTTGATCCAATTGATCCATAGTGGATGAGATCCTCTTTGTTCTAAAGTTTTGATTATATATTTCCAATTTATATTGTCAAATGTCTTTTGATAGTCAATTTTAAGTAGTAATCCTGGTTCCTTGGTCTTATGTACATGGTGAAGAACTTCATGTGCTGTCACTACTCCTTCAATTATATATTTTCCTTTTATAAAGGTTATTTGTGTATTTGGTATTAATCTATAATAACTGAAAATAATCTATTAGTAAGTACCTTAGTAAATATTTTAAAGCTACAATTAATTAGGCTTATAGGTCTGTAATCAGATAATTGTGCTGCTTCTACTATTTTAGGAATTAGACATATTATAGCTCTATTAATTTTTTGTATATCTAAATTATTGTTATAGAATTCATTGAATAAATTAACTATATCATTTTTAATAATGTTCCAGAATCTTTGATAGAATAATATTGGCAATCCATCATAGGCTGGGGCCTTATTTGGATTCATTTGCATAATTGCATCATGTATTTCTTCTACTGTGAAAGGTTTTATTAAATTGCTATTTTTCAATTATAATTCAAACTTTTAGATCTTAATCACCTAGAAAAATTTACAAGTAAGCAAGTACTAATAACAATTGAACAAATCAAGATAATAAAATGCAAGTATAGTAAAGAGAGAGGGAAAGAGAGAGAAATAGAGTAAAGAACAAAGAACAAGAGAATACAAGAACACGCGATATAACGTGGTTCAGTCTACAAACAAACTAGGCCTACGTCCACAGGACTCTTGGAACTAAAAATTCCTTCCGAGACGGAATCCAATAATCAATAAGAGTTTTACAATTATAGAATCTATCTTTGCTTTCTTCTCACATAAGCAAATCAATATTAGATTCATAAACCTATGTAAGAGGCTACACCACTTTACAAGATAAAAGGTCTGATTGACAATACAATCAAGAACAGAAATGCACTACTTAACAACACAATGTAGCACACCAAAAGACTAACAAAGCTAGCAAACAAGTGTTCTCGGATCGACGATTAGATGATTGAAGTTATCCTAATTCTCTCATTATTAGGTAGCTGTAGGAAAATGCTTTAATGCTTTTTTTGATGCTCAAATGTGTGCTTCAATGCTTGGGGAGGGCTTTCATTATCTTCCTGGTTCGTACTCCAAGGTATATATAGGCTGGACACTTCTTGAAGTCTTGCAATCTTGAAATCTTGTCCTTGCATTACATAATCATGCAATCTGTTACAGAACATGTTATAATGGGTTGGCAGCTTTCCAGATTTGCCTTTATATGCTTGGTTTACTGACTTTTGGGCTTTTTTAAGCAGGATCTCGTTATGACGGGTTGGAAATCCGTTATAACGGGTAAGGAACCCATTGTGATGGCCCAAAAGTTAGCTGTAGAGTAGAAGAAGGGCATTTGATGAAAATTTCAAAGGCGTCATAACACATTGTTAATGAGTTGTAATGATTGGGCTTATTTTTGGCGCCTTAAAGATCTGTGGAAGTCCTATGCCTATATATAGATCCCTGTCTCGTATCCCTCAAATTGACAATTAGAGAATTAGCTATCCTAAACACTCTCAAGATGTGGATGCTGAAGGAGAAGACTCTTGTACTCTTTCTGGTGTTCAATTTGATGCTTATAAACTTGGGGAAGGCTTTGTTAATGGTTTTGGTTTGTATTCCTCAAGTATTTATAGGCCGGACACATCTTTTAGTCTTGAAATCTTGAATAGGAAGGCTTGTATTACAGAATTCCTCAACCCGTTGTAACGGGTTGACTCTTTTCCCATTTTGCCCTTCAATGCATCTATGGCTGACTTCTGGGTCCTTCTGGACGAGAATCCATTGTGACGGATGAGAAACCCGTAATGACAGGTTGGCAACTCGTTATGATGAATTTGCAATCCATTGTGATGGATGTGGCATGCGTTACTGTAACGCAAGGCTATACTAAATGCCCTGCTGAACTTGTCTTCTAACTCTTCTCCTCTTCAATTTGTTACAATGGATTGGTAACCCGTTGTGACGGGTAGGCAATCCATTATGCTGGGTTGGGAGCCCGTTGTGACGGGTTCCCTTGCGTCATGGTAACATAAGGCTCTACCAAGGCTCTGTCTTTGTCCAATTCGCTTGCTATTGATGTCTATGTGATCGTCTTAACTTGTCCATGCATATTTGATCCTTTGCAACATCAATATGTACATGTATAAACCTACAATTCACCAAAAATCAATTGTGCAATGTTAATAGTGATTTGTTTTATAAATTGTCAAACCAAAGAAGAGTTTAATCTAACATGAATTTTAGGAGGTCACGCGGCATATGCCTCTAAATTGCATTACGAAAAAGAAACGACGATCCTTATTTGTAAAGATCTTAAAATAAAGATGACAACATATTTTATTTAGGCGGTAATAATTAGTTGCAAATTTTATAATTAGTGACGCTAATGAATTCGTCCAAACAGTTTCCTCTATTTTGTTTCAAAATTCTTTTGTTTGGACGATAAAGGGTATGTCTATAATACTTAGTTGGAAGAGTATAATTTCGTTGTAGTGAGTTATTGACTCATTATTTTTTCTGAAGAGCAAAATTGTGTATAATTTTAAGTCATTAATAATAATAATAATAATAATAATAATAATAATTATTATTATTATTATTATTATTATTATTATTATTATTATTATTATTATTATTATTATTATTATTATTATTATTATTATTATTATTATTACTATTATTATTATTTTTATTATTATAAATGAGTTAAATTGACTTATTATAAAAAATTGGGTCCTATGCTCACAAAAGATAGCCGAAAAGTAGTTAGGCGAGATAAACAGTACTACTCTGATTTTCAATGCTATTATTATTATGGGATAATGTACCAGAGGTGTCCGAACTTTTCCTTTGTGACAAATTGGCCTCGAACTACTAATTTGGACAAGTACTAATCTGAACTTTGTGTTCAATGACAAAGATCTCTCTAGAAGCTTATTTATCATTTAGTGCTCTCTTTTATTTATAAAATGAAAATAATATTCTTACATGTCAATGATATAATATTTTAAAATAAACATGTTTAGACATTAAAAAAAGATACTAACTTGAAAAATATAGGCATTTAAAATAAGTATGTTTATGCATAAAATGTTCATCATTTCTATTTGTATTTTGTGATTCATTTTAGTTTAATAAAAAAATATATAGTTTACAAATAAGTATTGATAAAAACTAAGCTATTTGATACATAAAAATAGAAATATTATGAAGTCATAAATTTTACTTGTGTACTATGCATAAATTATGATGTCAAAATTATAATGTTATTTAAAAATTGATATTAAAATTTATCGATTTTAAAAAAAAAGTTAGTCAACACAAAATTTATCAAAGAAATATGATATATATATACTTAAATGTTTAAATGTTAAATAAACAAATCATAAAAAATCCAAATAATATATTTATTATGAATAATTAGTTAACTAGCTACTTTAATAAATTATGACTTTTTACAAGTTAGAATTTCATAAACATAAATGCTGTAAGTATTATATCATTTAGACAAAATTTTGGATACTTAAAAAAATGGATACATTAGATACTTTGATTCATCTGGGCCGTGCAATTTTGGTGAAAAGTGATTTCTTGAAAAACACAACAAAATTAAAGTGAATCAATTGTCACCAATTTTCATGAATAGATGTTCCAGATGGACCAAAATATTCAGTGTATCCATCTTTTCGAGTAACCAAGTTTTTGCCATTAAAATACATACAAATATATTTTTATCATTTTATAATTAAATGGGATGATTAAATGGTAAATAAGCTTTAAAGGTGTCATTTTAATTAAATACATAGTTCAGATGGTGTTTGTTTAAATTAAAAATTCGAGAACCAATGTGTTACAGACTAAAAGTTTGGAAGTCTTCGGTAACCCCCTTATTCTCATTGTTATTTGTTAATACACCTGTATAACGTTGAGAATGGACACGAAACAGAGGTGTTTCGTGTTTCGTTTCGTCCACGAAATAAAATTTTATTTTCGTTAACAGTTTTATGAAACAAATCAAATACGAAATTTGATAATATTTGCATTATAATTTTTAAACAAAATGAAAATTTTCATTTTGTTCTCATTCATATTTTTTCGTATTTAATTTCTTTTCATGACAGAAGAAAAAATTGTATTTTATTTTCATTTCTTTTATCACGAAACAAAACGAATAACGTAAAAAAAAAAAATTCGTTCCCGTGTCTCGGCCTCTTCGGCCCTTTCACAAATGTGTAACTTTTTATTACGGCCTAAATTAAAATGATTGAGCCTATGGCGAAAATTCTTTTTTAAATTAAAATGATTGAGCCCAGAGGGATGAGACCCGAATTATTTTCTTACTCTCTGCGGCGCTCCAGGCCTCCAGCTCTTGAAATTTTATCCGCTGCCTGTCATCACTCAGCCTGTTATTGATATATATACAAACCTCACAAAAAAAAAATAATATCATAACCTTTTGTATTGAATCTTAGTTGTCCGAATCTTAATGAGAGTTCACGACCATTAACTATTTGCAGTTTCATCCCTCTGACAAGGAAATATTAACAAGAGTTATGTCATAGACACGGGGATACATTAAACCGTTCAAAAAAATCCCTGGAGGGCTTTATGTAAAAATTTTGAAGTTTCACAATAGCAAGACATCAAATATTGCAACGCTGTTATTTTTAAGTAAATCAAATAACTAAAATAACCGTGTTAAGGGTACATACATACATTATCAAACGCATCAAGGCCGCTTTTTACAAACATAATCAGCAAAGTTTTATAACAGAATTTTATATATACTCCTCTAAAATTCAAAATAGATATTTTCCCCCTAACAATTGTAATATCGTATTTATCTTTCAAAAATAAAAAAACTCATATTTACCAATTCTTTATAAACGACATAAGTATAATATTTTTCTAAAAATAAATACACTAGATACTCAACATTTATACAAATACATCGAGTCACTCCAGATCTTTCGATCTTGATACTCAACTTAGTTTTTAACTAGGAAATAGGATGAAAGAGGATTTGTCCTCGAATCGATAGTAAAGTACATGGCCTTCAAAACAACTAGAGGTGGCAGAATCCGACCCGATCCGAGAAACCCGTCCGACCCGGCCCGACCTGAACCTGACCCGACTCGATATTTTGATAAAGTCAAACTATCCGAACTCGACCCGACTCGGCCCGAGATGATCCGTAACCTGAGACGAAGCGACACATGAGTGACCTGAGCCCTACCCGATCAAGCTTAAGATAATGCATTAGTAGTTCATACATCAGATTAGCAAAATTAAGATAATTTACATTTTAACCTCCATCAAGCTTTATCAAGCTTTGTACTACTAATGCAATTGTACATACATGGGGATACTATGTGCAGTTAGGAGACGGCGCACCTTTCTCAAAAGATAAAATAAAGAAAAGGAAAGGGTATTTATTTTTTTAGTAAAGAGGAAGTATGTACAACCTAACTAAAAGAATTAAGAAACAATCGTATCTGCAACTATCATATCACTTAAATAGTTAAATCCTAGTTCCTAGCTACTAGAATCTCTTTCATCACCATATTTCTGGTTTTGTTAATAGTCATAAAGCACAAGTACAAATGCTGCTCTAATTCATCCAACTGCTGGTTAAAACTAGCATCATTTCTCCACAGCTGCCTCACCACCTCTTGTGCTAATCTCCTCTTACCATCATCCCTCCTCACAAAGCACATCTTAATCAAATCCATCATGTGCTCCACCTCATCTCTTAATCTCTCAACCAACCGACTAATCGTGTCCAGATCTCGGTTCAATATATACACTCCCTTTGCAGCAGCATCAAGCTGAGACACAATTCGTCGAAGCCATTTGTTAGAGATGGAATGAAATGATGGAATTGCGGCTGGAATGAGGAATAGAGGGGCGGCGAGTATGTTAATGGCAATGCAAGCGCCTACCACAGCTGCTGAGGCTGCAACAATGATAAAAGATATTGAGAATACTCTCTTGATATTGGTAACGTGGTTGAGCTTCGCAAGAACCTTTGTCCGCCACAAATTTAGCCGCCTAAGTAGGCTCGAGGAACCGTCTTGAACCTGCAATTAATCAAATTATATTTTCCACATCAGGCTTTTATAAAATATTTAACGCAGAGATGTACTTCGTTACCTAGCTAACTGGTTTAAAAACAGGACTGAACAGCTAAGAATCAAACATCGTACTCAGTTGACAGTTTACAATATCTTATTTTTCTATGCAATAAAAGCTATATGAAGAAACAGAGTGAACATAAAAGATTTTAGAGAAAAGAGAGTGCATAAAACAAGATAACTAAAATAAAATGCAGTTAGTTGGCCTACTTTCCTCAAAAAAAAAAAAAATGCAGTTAGTTAATCTCACACAACAAATTAAAAGGTGTATTGGAACACTGCAGCCATATTATACAAGTTTGTTTGAACTAATGCATCCAATATAATAATGTACATTAAATTTTGAGTATGTTGAGTATTAATATATAAACTAGATGAAATGTTTATTCTGTTAATTTAAGA
Organism: Eleocharis quinqueflora; assembly: GCA_964058865.1. Lineage (NCBI taxonomy): Eukaryota > Viridiplantae > Streptophyta > Magnoliopsida > Poales > Cyperaceae > Eleocharis > Eleocharis quinqueflora. The sequence goes on from CAXKVX010003844.1 coordinate 16,486, forward strand.
TTAAGAAGCTATTTATCACAACGTATAAATTGGAGGTCCTGATTTTGTATTTCAACTATTACTGGGTCTTTCTTACAAAACAACTACATCACCTTGTATTAATTTTCTAAGAAACTTAAAACAAAAGAATAATAAAAATATTAAATATTAAATGACTGCCTATAGTCTATGTTGTTAACTTGTAAGGAACTGTTTGATAACTAATAAAGTATTAATTACCTATCACCTATGTAGGTTTTACATGCAGTTTAATTAAGTGAAAGTGAAAACATTTGCATTATGACATATAATACCTTTCTAAGCTCTTGCTGAGATATGGCGAAGTAGTCAAGTGGAACAAAGGTCCTTGCCAGATCAGCGAAACGCCTATCGAAATCACCTTTTATCGGTCCATCAGAATTAATCGATCGAAGATCCAATTTCAGCGGTCGATATCGAAGCCTAATCTGCTCTATGTCCTTTAGTAGCTGCCCACAGACGAGCGATGCATTCGCCGTCTCTAAATAATAATCACTCAACAAGTTGTGTGCCTCGGGATGGTTATCCTTTCTTGTGGCGGCAAGGACCTTTTTGGCTGTTTCTTGATCGGGATCAAGAAGATGTTCGGTGAAGAAGTGCGACGAAGGGAATTTGGGGGTGCTATGGCCTTGAAGGGCCTTCCCGTGAGATAAAGTAAGGACCAAAACACGTGCCCAAAATTCGTTGTATGATTCGGTTCTAAAGGCACTAGTATATTCTTCTCGTAGGTCGAACTGTGATGCCGGAGTTGGAGCGATTACTTCTTCAGCTGATAAAGAGAGAATCTATGAGTTCAACAAAGATTTAAACAAAAAAAGAGAAGTAATGATTAATTATGTAAGTTACACAAAATATCGATTCCATAAAGATGAATAATAATTTTACGATAATATGGATACTAATAAGTACATCAAAGATTGAAGTAGTTTGATTAAGGTAGTACGTACGTAGCATTCTGATTTGTTAAGTTTGCATATATGATGGAATTAATTTAATTTACCTTTTGGGTATATGCAATTACATCCCCGAAAAAGGCTGAACTTCATGCGCATGCTTCTGCTTCTCGTCGACTTATGATCAATCTACCACAATTTTAGAAGAGAAAACAAATGAAGTTCTATATCTATATATATTAAGAAAAGGATCAACGGAAAGGGGAAATTGCCTTGGATAAAAGAGAAATATTTATATAGGAGAGAAGATCTCTTTGCCTTAAAAGGGCTAGTTATGAGCTCAGCAATTGTCCTCAAGAGGAGACTTTGAATTCAAGTATAGAGAGAAAAGGCAGTAAGAAATAGAGAACAAAGAAAAAGATTTCACATGTATCCCTTTCAAGGCGACACTTGGAAGCATATATAGACTTGAGTTGAGGCTTAGATTGATTGCTTTAGGAGTTGGTAGAGGCTTAGAAGCAAGGCCAAGACAAGACATACTCAAATCAAAAGAAAACTTGTGGTCATACTAAAGATGGGTCGGATATATTCCAGAAAAAGAAAGGATGTGATTTCCTTAAATCCCGGTTCGTTTATCTCAGCCGTTCAAAATGCAATCACTTCTTACGGCGTAAATGGGTTTGGATTGGGTATCCGGTCAATCCGATTTCATTTTTCCTTATTGTCCGTAGACGTACAACGCACATCCAAAAAATAATCAAAAAACAAATTCGAAAAATCTTCCTAAAATAACTCCTGAACTTGAACTTCAAATTTCCTCATAAAAATCTTGTGTCTTATCACTATACTAAACTTGATAACCCGATTTCCTTTTACTTTGACGGTCACCATACATACCAAAATTATCTAATTTATGATTGGTCAAAAGAGCACTCTAAACTAAAAAATTCCATTATTTTGTGCAGATGATATATATCTACTATAATTGGTGCAGTTTTGCTCCGACAGAAGTTAAATTGAAGTCGGATATATTTTGTGTATTCGGTTCAGGTTAGTACCATAGATTCGATGATTATGATGATTTTTTTATATCAATTTGGGATATTTTGGTGAATCGAGATGTTTTGAGATTTATGCTTATTAATTTTATGAAGAATTCTGGTATACATTTAGAATTCGCATACATCCAAGTTTATAATACAGTTGATGGTTACAATCACATCTGAGTAAATGTAGCTAATTTTCATTTTTTTCATGTAGTTTCATTAAATAGGGGTATATAGGGTTCATAAAAAAATTATAAATAGAAAGATTTTTATACAGTTACTACGCATTAATGGAATTAAAATTATTAATTGAGAGGGCTCCACGAATCTTTTTTTATGGAAAGTGATCACACTAGTCAATTATGAACATGCTTGTTGCATGCCTAAAATTTTTCTTATGCCAAATTTGAATTTGCTCAACTTTTTAATTAATTAAACATTGCATTATGAAGACATTGCATGATAAATATTTTTTAAGAAACATCTAATTGTTCATTTTGCTTATGCCAAATATGAATTTACTCAACTTTTTAATTAATTAAACGTTGCATTATGAAGAGATTGCATGAAAAATATTTTTTTAAGAAACAAAAAAATTATTCATTTGAAATATCTAACTTAATCAATTTAATTACACCTTAAGTATGATTAAAAAAATATATTCAGCTGGTATGGTTCAAGTACTGTCTTATATGAAACATATGTTATACAAGTTATTTTAAAAATATCAATATTAAATTATTAATGAGATATCATTATATAATGTTTGATACACTTGAGAGAATTTTCTTAGGTGACTTAACGTTACTAATTCAGCATACAAAATTGCTCCAGAAACAGCATCTTGGCTGGTAAAGAAATTATTGCCAAATTTTGATTAGTAATATAAAAAGACTTTTTTGACCTCATGAAATCAACGGTTGAGATCAAGTATGTACGATAGCAATGGATGTACACGAATTTAGAATTTATACTAGAATTACTCTAATTTTATAAAACCCAATTTTTTTAATCTCATTTGAATCGGTCATATGGCACAGCATAAAAAATTTGGACCGGCGTCTATTGGTGTGATGCGCGGTAGAGATTCTGACCCTCGTTTGATGGAGGGAATGAGTCTTCTAACGAGTAGCAAAAATATTGTGAGTACTGCGCAACAAATCTCAATTTTTTATTTGCATCGAGATTCGTGCAAGTTATAATATCAAACTCCTGAATCAAATCTGAACCGTATGAGCCTACAACGCAGAAAATATGAACCGTTCGTAACTGCTGCGCGACAAAAGAACAGCTTCCTTGATGGAGTGGGGACACTAAAATATCAATATTTCATTCATTAAATAATATTTTTTTTTAATTTAATTGACGTGGCATTCCTTGGGACCAAGATATCTTAAGATGTGAGATCATTGTAGAAGCAACAGGGGACACGGAATGGAGAAGTTAATCCGATGTAGCTAAATTATAGCTTTATTAGTACTATGTATAAGCTATTTTGTCTCAATTTTTGGGATTTTAAACGGAGTGTAGGCAAATAAATGTCTTCGTAAATCATACACTACCAAGGAGCTCCATATGAGTTATATTTTAGATGGAGAAGCAAAATTATGTTTGTGGCAACCATAGGGTCAAAGAAAATTTAAATCAAGGTCATGAAATTTAAAATATTGTAATATTAAAATAATAATCACATAAAAACTTAAATTATAAGTTCGGATGCCCATAGAAAAAATAATTCATATTAGCTTTTTCTGTCAAATTTAAATTTTCTTCAAAAATTGAATGAAGAATGATCTCTATATAAGTATGATCAATTAAAAGAACAGAGAAATTGCATGGCTATTTATACCAAAGCCTTCAAAATTGGAAGAAAAAAAAAAGAGAGTACGAAATTTTTGATATCCAATTATGAATTGTGCATTATGCAATTATGCAAAAAATGGTCGTTGGTGCCACTAGCTCGTACCAACTTATGCAAAGAGCTATTGCCTAACAAAACCATGTTAAATCAAATAAAAGATACAAATCATACTCTGCATGCCCATAGAAAACCTGAAAAACAAAAAATTGAACGGACAAAACTGTTGTTATCTTTTTATCATGGGACACGTTGTCCCTTTATTTGGTTTAACTTAGATTATCTGAGATTGCATATCTGCATATCGCACGCGCACCTACTGATCATAAATTTGTCTCTTTGTCTGAGTGAGGCTTGAAGAATCTTCTACCAGTTTCTATTTCAATTGTGTTGTACGCGTGAATAGCATATCCAAAGATTAGATTTCCATACGTTAAAGATTGTTTTAGAATTTTTCACAACTGTATTTAAGGTACAGATGATCATTAATCATATGGTTAGAATAAGCCGAAGGAAATCAATTTCACACTATCAAACAATTCCATGGTCAATAGACCCAACAAATTTATCCCATAAAAATTTTAGGCCCAAAAATAGCCTTTTAAAAAACAAAATAAAAAAAGAGAGCTGACAGGTAGATTTCAATATTAATGTCAACTATCGATACCGATATTATTATGCAAATTATTTGAGTTATTATGCATATTATTTTTTGTATTGAAATATATATGCATGTTATTTTTTTATACTTAAATAATTATACATGCTATTTGAGTTATTATGCGCATTATTTTGCTAACATGCATAATAATTTTTTCAGTACAAAAATAACATGAAATAACATGCTTCATAACTTAAATAATATGCATAATAACTCAACTAAATGTGCATAATAATATCGCTATCGATAATCGGTATCAATATTAATATCTACATATCTACGTATCATTATCCATAAAAATATGCTCTGCACGTATTTACTTTTGAACCTAACTATTGAGAGTATGTTTGGATAGGATGGGAACAGTGTCAACTCAAATTAGTTATACATCTGAAGCACTGTATCATAACGGATGAAAAATAGCTACTCAAAATCATGAAATTAGTGATCTAACATTGCTATTCTATTTAACACAATTTATTGTTGGGTTAACAGCTATTTCCGAGCTTTGGTAAGCCACCAACCCTACCAATCCATCCATTCACCAAACACACCATTAGTGAACATGCAGATCACTGAAATTGAAGTTAAAAAAAAGAAAAAGAAATCCAGTAAGTACTATCTTACTAACAATTATAAAGAATTAGTAACCTATGCACGACACAGTTTTTGAGAAGTCTTCGATGTAGCCGATAAACAAAATCTAGAACATGCTTCCTTCTATTCTTGTTAGATCCTTAAAAAAAGTATCTCTAAAAGTTCTAAAGCTCATCTTCATAACTCTTATCAGAAGTGTGCTTCTCTCTGTGTAGTTTCTCCATCATAACCTGGTCCAGTGATGGATCCCCAGGCCTTCTGTAGGTCTGATCACCAATCTTCACCTCATATGCAT
>CAXKVX010003845.1:0-30424 GCA_964058865.1 Eleocharis quinqueflora
GGTCTCCATTTGGAAATGCCTAAAACTATATGAACATATAATCCAGATAAATATGACAGTTAGAGTGGGGGATGGAAAAGATACTAAATTTTGTGATGATGTTTGGTATGATCAAGTTCCATTGAAAATTACATATGCTTCTCTTTATTGTTTGGTTGACCAAAAAGATATTACTGTTGCTGATGCTTATATTACAGGTCTACATAATTTGCAATTTAGAAGACAATTATCTTTTGTGCAGAGGACACAATTAGCTTTTCTGCAATCTGAGGTAGTATCTAAACTAGTCTTGTGTGAAGAAAGGGATGTAGTCAGATGGCAAGATGCTAATAGCAATATAAAAATAAAGAGATATATAATTGGTTAAGCTTTGGAGGGATACCAGATAATTCATATGACATTGTTGGGATCTAAAAATCCCCCTAAAAGTGAAAGTTTTTATCTGGTTAACTGTCAAAGAGAAAATTCTTGTGAGGGCTAATATGGCTATCAAAGGCTGGAAGGAAGACATAACATGTGTATATTGTTCTGAAGTGGAAACAATTAGCCATTTGTTTTTTACTTGCCAGCATGCAGAGATGGTGTGGGGGTGGGCTTTCAGTACCTTTAATGTCATGGCAATCCCTTCAAATTTTTGGGATTTATTCACATATAAAGGATATATCAATTACACGAAACATTTATTTTTTGACCATGTGTGTGCAGCAATGTTATAGGTGATGTGGCTGAACAGGAACAAGAGATGTTTTAGAGGTGGTACAGTTCAAAGTTTAAATACTGTTAGAACCATGGTTAACGAAATTCTATTATATTGGTCAGGATTATGGACCAACCAATTGCAGGACCAACTGGAGGAGTGGCAAGGATACAGGGGACCCAGAGGAAAAGATGTACCAAAAAGAAGAAAAGATGTGTTACAAGGTCCTGATCAGAGGATGATGTTGAGGGAAAGTGAACTTCAATGTATATGATTAGTCAATTTTGTTTTGTTAGGCAATCGTGTAGATTGCAATAATTTTTGGTCCAGTTTATTTTGTGCCTTTTGCTGCTGAATGTGTTAGTAAGCAGACTCTGGTTTTTAAAGGCTATAGGGGTTAATAGGAGTATAGCAAAGATAGGGAATAATTTGATGAGAGGGTTTAGTCGAAAAAGATTTAGATAAGAATAAGGCATTAGTGCTCAGGTCAAGACACTAATGTCGTTGATAGATTCTGGCCGCTACAGATACCAGGGATGGGAGGCATATGCCGACCTTGTTTGTGATTCTTCGTTTTTTGAATGAAAAATGAAGAGGAGGGAGTTCCCTCTTGTTTAAAAAAAACAATAATACCAAAAACACATATACCGATTGAAACTAATTGTGTGTACTTATTCATGATCTATATGAAAAGTAAAACTCATTCAATGATCATTGATAGTGCATCAAGTTAAAAAGATAGATAATTAGTTTGAATAACAAATTGAACAACTTGAATAATAAAATGAATCAATATGAAATGAAGAAAGTAAAATAACTAGTCAAATAAAAAAATATTAGTTTAATAATAAATTTAGTTAACACATAACATAACAAAAGGAGAAAAACAAACCAATCAACTTAAATAATAAAGTCAACCAATTGCCAGAATAAAAGGAAACAATATGCAACAAAACAAGTTGATGGCAACATATTTTTTTAGAAAGAAAAATATAGGTCTTAGCCTCTATTTTGGTATTATTGAACGAAAAGTTCAATACAAGTAAAATAAAGGGAAAGAAAAATTATCTCAAAAGGAGTGAGATTTTGAAACTAAAAGACAACAACATAATTATAAAACCTAAAAATACAAAAATTAAAAAGAAAAATTATAATTTGTTCAATTGGTTCTTCCTTGTATTACTGCACTTTCTTCTATGACTTCTTTGAACAGTATCACTTTGTTCTTGCTTTCTCTTCTGAAAGTTCTATTGCACCACTCCCTCCAAATCACAAAACAAGTGACTCCCAATATTCCTTTTGTGTTGATACTAATTTTGTGATTTTGTAAAGCTTTAATTACTTTGATGTTGAAATTAACCACAATATGCAGACCAAAGTGTCTGATCACTATAATGATGAATTCTTTTAAAAAAGTACATTCTTCAAACATATGTTGGATTGAATCTCCCTCTTTATTGCATAAAACACAATATTTCATTATCATAATATTCTTCTTCCTCAAGTTTGCAATCATGAGGATTCTGTCATGTATCATCAACCATATGAACCCTCTGATTCTTGGTGATATTTTCATGGACCACAGTAAGTTAAGATGTGATTCAGGATGAGGGGTGTGCTTCAAAAAATATAACAATATTTAATAGTAAATCTTCAGATGCAGTGTTCTTCCAAGTCAGTTTATCTTCCCCTATATCATTTAAATGCACATCGTTGTTAATCACATGCATCATTTCCTGTAATTGTTGTTGTGCCTGTACAAAGAGGTTGAGATATTTGAATAATGCTTCTGATTGAAACTTGTGTTTCACAACTGCCTTCAATGTACATGTATCTACTGTAATGAATGAATATAGTTCACTGGAACTATATTTTAGTACTTCATATCTCCAGTCGTGATGCCAGATTTGAATTTTATTTCCTAATTTCACCACACATTGCAACATATTTTCTACCACAACAACTTTTCTCAAATTCTTCCAACAAAGTAAGGTACCATGATCCATCCATGGTCTAACATGTGGCATCAGGGTTCTGTTAAGATCAATTCATAAGCTAGATTTCTAATATAAAACATTTTCAGAGCCATTTTCCAACATTGCCATGTTGAATTCCCTAATTCTTCCATGCCAACAAGATGCCTCTAGCTATATGATTTGTGTTGCTAAAAGTGAAGTGTGTGTATCTTCTTCCAATTGTTTTCTTAACCTAATTATCATCTATTTCATCCATATTTTGTCTCATGTAGACATAATATATCTGAATTTTCTAACAGAATAGTCTACCTTTTGCTAATCTTTTGTTCCTTAGATTCAGGCCTCTAACATTCCAGTTGATAATTTTGATTAGTTTCCCATGATATTTTTTATTAACTTCTTTTTTGTAGTAAAAAAAGAGAATTGTAATATCAAACTATGTATCATTATATGTCTCGTTCCTCCTATCACAAATCGCCACCAAGAAGCACATATTTAGCAGTTATTGCAAAGAAGTTTCTGCAAGTAATATGTCTTAAAGACCATATTGTTACCTGCATTATAAGGACTCACACAAGAGTTTCGTTGTAGTAGCTAGGACCATATTGTTACCTGCATGATGATATGACAAATTTGCAGGTAAATTACATTAGGGTAATAAGTCTCTCTCCCACTTTTTTGTAAACCAATGTCCCTGTCATATAAGGAGGTAGATCGGACTATGGTCATTATATAACTCTAATTGCCACCTCGTTTCTTTGATCAGGTGAGAGATAAAGGATGAATTCTAGAGTAGCCTAATGAAAAGTGCTAGTAGTCGATGGACAGTGCTCCAACCAACATGCGTGGATACTGGTTTAAACATGGTTTCTACTACTGCATAGATCCGGCATGCGTCTCAACTGTGCTTCCTCTTCTCTACACATTTATTAGTAAATTCTCCTACATCTTATTTGAAATTAGATCTTGGTTCAGATAGATTATAAATTTGTGAAATTTGATAATTCTAAGGATACCCGGTTTCTAAGTTATAGTTGTTAGAATTAGGGTTGAGGCTTAAAGCGCAAGACTAAGGTCAGATTAGTAGGCGAAAGCGTTATCAATCAACAATTTCAAATTAAAAACTTTTAGACCTTAATCACCTAGCCAAGAATTAAAGCAACAATTTCTAGAAGTAATAGAGCAAATCACAAATCAACAAAGAGCAAAGTAATGAAAAGAGAGAGAAAGAGAGAGAGCGAAGAGAGAACAATCGAGAACAAAGAGAACACGCTATGTAACGTGGTTCGGCCTATCAATCAACTAGGCCTACGTCCACGGGTAATCTGGAACCAAATATTTCTTTCAGGCCGATATTATAAAACGAGTGTTATTTACAAAGTGCGGAGTCGATCTTTGACTTCTTCTAAATAAGTAAATTAATCTTCATCTTCTAGACCAATGTATGAGGCAACATCACACTACACGATTAAAGGTCTGATTGACAAAACAATCAAGAACAAAAGGATGCACCACTTGACAATACAAATATGGTGCACCAAAGGCTAAAATCTAGCTAATGGTTGTTCTCGAATTGACAATAAGACAATAGAAGCTATTAATGCTCTCTAGGTTAGGTAGTTGGAGGAGAATTGAATTAAGCTCTTTGTGGTGCTCAATTTGATGTTTCAAAGCTTATTGATTCGTTTATGTATCATTTATATAGGCTGGACACTTCTTGGGATCTTGAAACCTCCAATTTTGATTGTAGCATTATAGCAGCTCCATAACGCATGGTGGAACGCGTTATAACGCCTTCTGCCTTTTCCAGAAATGCCCTTCTTCTCTTGGGTAGCTGTCATATGGGCCAAATCCTACAGGAACCCGTTATAACACCTAGTTCTTTTTCAAACCTGCTCCCTCAAGAAATAGATAAATAGTCGTTATAACGAGTTATAAGGCGTTGTAATGTCTTGGGCAAGCGTTACAGTAATGATGTGGTCGAAAAAATGCTGCTGCTGCTGCTACCTCTCTCTCCTCCTGACCTGTTGTGACGGGTTGAGCATCCGTTATGATGGATTGTTGACCCCTTGTGACGGGTTTTGGAGCGTTATGGTAATGTTGTGCTATGTTTGGCACTGTTTGGCACTGTGAAGCCATTCCTTGATGTCTTGAGCATGTCTTGACTTGTCTAGGACGTGTCTGAGCATTGTTTGAGCATGTATGACATCAGTATGTACATGCTTTAACCTGCATCTTCACCAAAACTCATGTACAAGGTTAGTACTTATTTATTTTGTAAATTGTCAAACAAGAGATGAGTTTAATCCAACAATAATCTCTAGTATTGTCTCGACGTTTCGATTCAACAAAAGAAAACATAAAAAAATAATTATGTGTGTGAGAGAGAGCAAGAGAGAGCAAGCGAGAGAGTGAGGAGAGCGTGAAAGATAGTTAGAGGAAAGAGAAACCTTAGGTAATTAAGAGAAGGAAGAGCGTGAGGCTGCGAGTTAGTGAGAGAGGGGGAGGGAGGTAGGAGCGTGTGAGCGAGTAAATGTTGGAAAACTGGAAATGAATTGGACGCTAAATTGATTTGTATTTCATATCAATGTATGTATCAATCACTCCTCATACACGATACACCGAGCGAAAAAGAGGCAAAAAAGCAAAACCTAAGCGGGGGAGGTCGCCTTCGGCCTCCCACCGCCTCCATCCTCTCCCTATTTTTTCTCTCTCCCCCTCTTCTCTCTACTCCTCTCTTCTATATTCTCCTTTTCCTTGGTTTTGGCTCATAGATGTGCGAATTCTGAGGTCAGATCAAGATATAGAGGTGAAATTGAGGTTGAGAAAATAGATCGTGAGCACAGGTAAGTGGGTGAGTTCGATTTTGAGGTCGATCTAAGAATGATGCGGTGATGCAGAGATGGATGCTGAGGGTCTGGTCGTCTGAAAGGCTGATAGATATTGATAATTAAAATAGATCAGAGGATCTGATCGTTGCCTAGATCGCTGCTCAAGATGGATAGTGTTGAGATTGAACAAGCGAATATGATCAAGGTGGTAATGATATGGTAAACTGACGGGTTATCTGATGCTGGTAAATGCTAACTGAATTTGATAAGTAAGGCAGAGGCATATCTAATATGTGTAGTAGATGATAGAGTGATGTTGCTGATGTACAAGGCAGAGGTTCTGGTCCACGCGCTGAATTTGATCGAGGTGCTGAGAAGAGATGTTGACTGATAATCTCTCTGATGCTGATTCTGATCGGTGCGCTGAGAAGATGTCAGGTAATATACTGAGAGAATGTCAAATATAATTACTAAGACAAGATCAGACATGTATTCTACCGTCGCAGTTAGTGATTCCAGCATATCCGATTCGGGTTGAGAAAAGACATAAAGGTTGTGAGGGATGTCACTGAGATTGATTTGGGTAAGTTTGATGGTGAGCTGAGTGATATGTTAGAGGTAGTCGAGGTTGATTGTATTTGCTGAGAGGGATGAGTGTGTTTGACAACTTGCTCGTGGGAGTGTGCGAAGCACGATCGAGCTCCGACGAAGCCCGATCCGAGATTTATGCGGCAAAGATATAAACCGTATGAACTTAGGACAGATCTTGATTGAGTTTGTGTGCGATGGTTAAGCAACGATGATGACAATTGTTAGAGGTGCAAGAAGCCTTCCTTGCAAATGCAAGATATGTCGATATTCATTTGTCGATCAATTAGCTCATAGATTGGAATATTAAGGGGAAGATAGTTATATGAAATCAGGAGGATACTAGTAATCGTGGTTATATTGTTATGGGCTATTGGGTTAATGTTGTAATTTTTGCTATTTTTGGAAATTTTTGTTAAGTTTTAGATTTAATTACGATGTTATAGGATAATATAGGATATATAGGATGAGTTTGTGATGATTGTATATGTTGTGTGTTTTATTTTGGATGTAACTTCGTTTTTGTTATAAAAATGAAGTGGTTGAACACTCCTCACTTATTTCAAAAAAAAATCAATGTATGTATTATTTGTTGTATCTGTGTAGTAATTCCTCTAACAATTGCTGATGTATTGATTGAAGAGACGTCCAGTGATTTTTTAAATTTTTTTTCTTAAAAAGTAAAATTTATTTACATGAAAATAAGGTATTTCAGTGATAAGTTTAATATTTAATATCGGAAAAATGTAAAAGTCGACGTTTAATTTAGTGACTAAAATAATGTTGTTTTATAAAAAAATATTTTTTATATTATATTTTTTATATTGAAGATACGGTTTTAAAATTCGTCAGACGCAATAAATTATAATGACAAAAACTCCTCATCCGTGTCACAAAGAAGGGAGCTGATACGTAGACACTACTAGAAAATGCTACAATAGCATGGGAAATATAAATTGAATTGCATCATAAACTTTGGTCGATGCAGAAAAAACAATCTGCATGGGTGCGCAAATCGATCAACATGGGCTAAAAATATTTCGGCCCATGTAAATTATACACACGCAGTTAACATGAATACCCATGCAAACTAGACATATTTACCCATGCATAAAACCGTTTAGATTCTAAAAAAATAACTTTTTTAATACTTCTTAATAAAACAAAAGGAGAACTCTATCTGATATCCATGTCAAATCCTAGCCGCATTCTTCCCTCTTCTCTCCTCATGGCACATGGTTTTCATCATCCCACTCTACGATCTGCTATCCTCGTCCTCTCCAATTGTCGTGACCGAATATCGTGATTGTTCGCATAGTCCCCTTTCTGATGTGCTTCCCCTCTGTTATTTTCTCTCCCATGTTTCTAAACTATAGTAAATATTTTTAGTTCTTTTTATTTTTGTTTCTTTCGGAGATTTTCGTATTTTCAAGTTTTTGTAAATATTTTTTCTACAATCTTCTTGATATTGTGAGAAATTTGCAGATAAAGCTCTTACTTCCCTTGTAAGGGTTGGTAAGGAAGGAGTACGAGAGGTTCTGCTGAAGATGTATACATGGAAAGTAAATATCTATAAGTAGGACTTGATAAATAGAAAGAAGTCTTATTTGAGATAATCCTCTAAGATGCACCTGACTAGTAAGATTTCAATTTATTTTAGGTCAATCCATTTGTTTTGGTCATATTATATATTTGTCTATTTGTTTTGAGGGGATTCACCAAAATTCACTTGTGCTGAATACATGAAATACAAGGGCAGAGGCGAAGTCGAATAATTCCCAAATGGTATCAATGAAAATATAAAAGTGGATACTGGTATAAGACAGTTCGGGAGTCGGTACTTTAATTTAGGTGTTGATTGATTAAGTGGATATCAGTGATGCACCATATTCTGATGTAACAATTCAAAAGCAAATTTTGTTTAATTTATTTTTTCAGGCTGATCCACGATTTATATGAAACATAAATTGTATATTTTGCAATTGGATCCATGCATTTTCCTAGAAAGGCATCACAAGTTGTTGGTGTGCTCCGAGTCAGAGCCATATTTTCTATTTTTGTTTTACTTTCAGCCAATGATGATACATTAAATGTGATAGTTATTGTGTAATGTTTGGTCTTATCAAACAATTGGCTAAGTGGCAAAATTCATACTTAATTTTTACTTTCAATATTGTATTAAGTTCGTTGTATACATAGCTTTTATTTTGAATACAGTACTAAGTTCATTGTTTTAGATTCATCTCTATTATCTTTTAAGATTTATGATAATTATGGATAAGATATTCTAGTTCAACGAGAATATAAAATCATAAGGGGGTAGAACGAAAAGATGTCATGTGCAAAGGAATAAAAAATGTTTTGTTAGAGATACAATCAAAATTTGTCATGTTATAATTCAATTTTTCAATCAAATGCTACCACGTATAATATATTTCTAATTTCATGAACAAGAAATTTGCATGGGCCGCTCAAATTTTCGGCCCATGCAGATCCCTTTGCGCACCCATGCAAAGAAAAATCTGCATCGGCCCCATGCTGAAATTTGATAATAGCATCGAGCTCAATTGCATCGGCTCATCTGCATGAATGACCCATGCAAACATCGTTATACCGATGCTGACGGCGTATTTTTACCCATGTTATTGTAGCATTTTCTAGTAGTGAGATATTAATATTTATGTCGACTATCGATATCGATATTATTATGCACATTTAGTTGAGTTATTATGCACATTATTTGAGTTATTATTCATGTTATTTTTTTATGCTGAAACAGATATGCATGTTATTTGTTGTATTGAAATAATTTTGTATGCTATTTGAGTTATTATGCATATTATTTTGTTAACATGCGTAATAAATTTTTTAAGTATAAATATGAAATAACATGCATAATAACTCAAATAATGTACACAATAACTCAACTAAATGTGCATAATAATATCGATAGTCGGTATCAATATTAGTATCTACAGAACATCATTCCACAAAGAATATACAAAAAAAAAGTGAAAGTACCGGACTCCTAAGCAGAATTGCTGCAAATTGAATCAAAGCGAGTTGTACATTGAGCTCGAAGCCTATTTTCTATAGTTTGAGTGCTTTCTACTCAATAGATCGCAAGATCAACAAAATCTATACAAAGAGCTTGAGAGGGTGGTCCTTAGACAAAAACCGCATGCTAAATCCACTTTCAGCCATCTTCAAATAGAAAAAAAATGGCGCTTTTATATTATTCCTTTTTGGTTGGGAAGCTCGTATAGGCGGCGCATTTTCTATTTTAAGTATACACTTTATCTGTGATTCTAGTATATTAATAGAAGAAAAATAAAGCTAATATGGCTGTACGCCTGTACGCATGGCAAATGCTTTAGCCTTTAGTATTCTCTCTATACTATACTTCCCACGATGTATGTCTGGCAAGTGGCAGTGTTCTATATTATATTTTACAACTAAAGAAACATAGAAAAGAACAAGATATCATAATAAGTAATTGCAACCAACCCTCTGTTACATATTTCTTTGTTTATATCATCTGTAACGAGTCACTGACAGAGATTTAAAGGCTTAAGGATAAATCCTTCAGCTACCAGTAACAGAATTTACCAAGACAGGGAAAGAGAAACTCATATTTTGTACATTTGGTGCCCCCACAAATAGATCAGCTTTTTCATCAGAATAATTTCCATTCTCATGTTATTATTTATTGGAAAGCTTAGATATGTGATCTGGCAAAGCTAGCTTTTATTTTGTCAGGAAGGAGGGGCAGAGTAAAAAGATATGCAGGTGGGCCAGAATTTCTGAATGACAAATATTTTATAATTGTTTTGAATTTTAAGTATATTTTCTAGAACAACTTTTTCAACATGAAAACGATATAGACATATTTTTGAAAAAAAAAGAGCTAAAAAGGCAGCTAGCTGCATTCTGATCTGTCTCTATTAGAAAGCGATGGATCATGTTTATTTTTTTTCTGGCACATTAACTAAAACTTTGTACTTATGGATCGATGTATAAAAAATCAGGCATACTGATTTAGAAGACTGCAGAAAATTTTATTGATTTTTCTTGATCACAATAAATAAAAATTCTACATAAAATTTTAAGACGTCCAATAAAACCATACTTTTAAATTATGCATAATTCGACTTTTTTATACACATCAAGATTCAGTTATACAATATCTTTTTTTCCTAGCGATTCTAATCAACAGTTAGTGGTAGACAAAGAACCAAAAACATTCAATATAGGTAAAAAATATCCCCTGCTCTTGACAAAAGAACCAAGAGAAACTTTTTAATTTTACTGTGACGTATCAACTAATTAGCCCATTATTCGTATGGTTCCGATTAACCGTCTTCCAATTCTGGTTCGGTCTTATAACTAATTTTGTCAAAAAAAAAAATAATAAAGAATCAAAAGCGAATAAAATGGAAAGTTGGATCACGTGCACTTTTATGAACGTTTTTGCCCTACGCACCATCTTGAACGTATCATACCTCGTATCGTATCTCATACGTAAACTAAATAAAATAGGTATTCAAATTAGTTTCAACATGTGTTTATATTAGCTGTTTCAAATATGATGCGCACTTGAAACTTTAATTAATAATGTTCATGATAAAATGAGATGTAAACTAAATAAAATAAATATTCAGATAGATGAGAATGAGAGAAAAGAAAATGAAAGAATCAAAGATTTCTCAAAAAAAATTCTGAGAAAAAATGAGTCTCAAGTCCCATTTTGTATTAGTTGAAAAAGTAATCAATTACATATGGAGATTAAGTTCAAAAAAATCATCTCACAAGTGAGATTAAAACTAACAAAAGGAGAAATGAAATGAAAAAAAGTAGAAAAAGAAACTATAGACTAAGAAACATAATGTTTTTTTCTAAAGGCATTTTCTTCTCTGTACTATATCATATTTTTTATCGTACCAACACTATGTATTCTTCCTCTACCTCTTGGATTAGACGGTGCACATGCTTTAATTTATTTGTCAATAGCATATTGCACCTCTCCCTACATCAGAATGAAGCCATGAATTGCTCACACTGGCCGGTACTGAATATTTATCTGCCAGCATTTGTAACATTCGTACAGAGAAGCTGCAATTACTAAACAAATGCTCCACATTATCTTCTCCTTGCCTACCAAGATAACAGAATTCTGACAAGTTCCATCCCTTTTTCTTTAAGATTTCTTGCTGTGAGAATCTTGTCTTGTAACATCAACCACCAAAAGTTTGAACCTTGGTGGTACACGTAGTTCCCAAATTACCTCCAAACTGGTATCAGGATGGGGTGTGCCCTTGAGAAACTGGTAAAATGATTTAACTGTGTAACTTCCATTAGCAGTCTCTCTCCAAACGAATTCATCCAACTGATTTGAATTTAACAACGATGTATTTTGCAACATATGTTGTATCTGCTGCAACTGTTCATGCGCTTCATCTGATAGAATGTCAGTATGGTACAATTGTGTCCCCAAGAAATGATGATGTACAGCTTCAGCCAAAGAACATTATGTCGTATTGATATATGATGAAAATAAGGCCTGATACCTATATTTCAATATACCATTCCCCCAGTCTTGGTGCCAGAAACTGAGTTGACAACCTGACATCACTCTTCCATAACTCATGGTTTCAATCACCTGAGCTACTGCCTTCTCATCTTTCCAATTTAACAGGGACTTATCTCAATGTCATGATCTCAGAATCTCAGATCCATCCCCAGTGCAGTGTTCAGATCAACCCATAAACTCTTTTTCTGAACCAACCATGAACCATTTCTCCAGTAAAGCCTCATTAAAAGTGTGGAGATCTATAATTCCTAAACTTCCCATGTCTTTTGGCTTACAGAGTACTTTTCACTGTACCAAATGAATTTTCTTTCTTGTATTTTTGTTCCTTGTCAGAAAAAAAATATTCTTTACTCTATCAATTTTTTTTATTACCCAACTTGAACACTGATTGTAGTATAGAGCAATTGAAATCAACACTGCATTGATTAGAACCAATCGACGTGCATATGAGAGCATTGATGCCCTGCTATCCATTTAATTTATTCATCATTCTTTCAGTAACAGGCATATAGGCATATAGTCATTTTCTCAATTCTTATCCTCCACTTGAATTACTTTTCTAATTTTTGTCAGGTTGATCGACCAATATATATATTACCGACAGCCAATAGACCTTGTATTAGTCTTTCGTGCGTATTAATTAGCCTACATTTGTGAGGTTACCGGACAAATAGCTTGATGCTATCCACTAATCCACATGCCATTTTTTGGACATTTGTTCTCATCTATTATAAAAGAGAAGAATAGAAATCTAAAACTAGGCGCCACATCTTTTTGACAGGAATAAAGAACAACAAATATTTTTTTAGGTAAAAAGTAGCTTTGCAAATTGTAAGTTCCAACGTATAACATGCAAGACAATAACCTCATGTCTGATCTCTGTCATTCTTTTAGTTAATTTTTGAAAAAAATTGAGTAAATAAAAAAGATGGATACACTGGTTACTTCGACTCATCTGAATTGTTTAATTCATTGAGATTGATGAAAAATAATTTTTTAAAAGTACATCAAAAATTAAAGTAAATCACTTTTCAACAATCTTGATAAATTGACCGGTTCATGTTATTTTTTTAACCACTAAGTTTTTGTCTAACTTTTTAGTAAATTATAAGCAATAAAAGTGCGAAGGTGCCAACCATTTTCCAATTTTTGTCATTGAAACTTAACTAATTTCCTTGTCTATATTTTTAATAGCCGATTTAAATCTGAAAAGAAGAAGAGTAGTGATAGACTCAACATAAGTCAACTTTATGAAAATTAAATCGAATGTGAACTTCAATTTTTGCACCAACTCATTTGAGACAAAATTTTGTTGTTGTTGTTGTATTAATTTCCTTACGGATGAAAAAAGGAAATTGCATCAATTAGCCGACATATTTGTTTCAAACTCAACATTATAAGAGCATCTTCATCTCTAAAATTTTTGGACTTTCCAAAGAATTGCCTCATCAGTTTTAGAGATTTATGTTTTATAGTTTCTAAATCATCAATCTCTGAAACAAAAAAATAGAGTTTTTAAATTATCATATCAGCAAATACTATCAATATTGTGGAAGCATATCAATTTAGCTAATGATTAAGTCACGTTAAAGTTGATAAACTCTAAAGCAAATTTTCTAAATAAGAAACTCAAAAACAAAATTGCTAAATATAAAACTCATCTATATCTTGAAACTCATTTAAAAATTATCACATCAGAGTAGAACTCTGAGGGTTTAAAAAATGAGGATGCTCTAAAGAATAACATGAGTATGTCTGTCTATTTTTATAAAAAAATCTTAAAATTATGTTTGAACTCTTAATTAATAGTTCCAAATTGAAAAAAAGATATCGCCTCAAGTATGCAAGTCAGAAATGGTGGTTCCTTTACATTTGAAACTCTCTCATTCAGGGTGGAGCTAGAAAAATAACATAGCAGAGCCTAATTAGGTGGTATTATATAATTTAATTTTTATGAGAGGACTAATAAGTATTACAGTATTACTAATTAAAAATGTTAATTTTAAAGAAAAAAAGACATTTTTTTTCTAATTCATGGAGGGGGCTTGGCCCCCCCCCCCCCCCCTTTGGCAGTGCTTAGATCCGCCTCTGACGTCATCCTTACACGGCATTTCCCTTGCATAGAACTAGGAAGATTTCCATCAACGATGACATGTTCATTAACATTGCGGTTGCCTCACCATTTTTCAACTCAACAGACCTCAAAGTTGAGTATCAATGGTATTCTTGCTTTCTGTCTTTTTCCTAGAGAGATGACAGCCTCTAGAGGAAGAGCACACAAAATGGTACAAGAATTGATCAAGGGGGAGACAGCATCAAATTTTTAAAATTGTCTGAGATGAAGACTATTGTATGCTTGGAAGCCACTTGGGTTCCATGATGCCGCCTCCCCCGCAACATCCATCCAGTGAAACAGAAGCATAAGTGATAGGAGTAAGAATAGTAACAAGTGTTAACAATAAAAATAACCACCACTGCTGTGCATGATACGAGAAACTTTATAAGAAAAAGAAAGAATTCATCTGATTATCCACAGCATCAGATACACATACACAACCACCATTTTATATCCTCAATGCTATCACAGGAAATTATGTTCAATTCAGAAACATATCCACATAGAAAACTGATTAACTCTAGGGACCCGAACAAAAGTAATTTCAATAATCACCTCCATCTTAAAAAAAGGTGGTTATTGAAATTATCGTGTCCATGTAGGCTCTACTACATTCTTTTTCATAGAACTTAAATGAAACTTTCCAGAATTTATCTTTTTCACCTCAGAACAGGTCGAGAAGGATCATCTAATTCATCAGCTTTAAGAGAATATACATCAACTGGAGCCGAAGTGCTATCAATTTTATGACCTTTGAATTTTGACCGATGCATTTTCGGATCATCGAGAAATATCACTATTACAGTAATGTCATCATGGAACTGGCGCCTGAGACCTTTCTCTATTTTTGTCATGTCTTCATACCTCATCTCCCTTTTCTTCGCGGCCTCATTCAAGGCTGCTTTCACTAACCGCTTTGCTATTCCCTAAAAGAGATTTGAAAACAATTTAGCAAGCAATTTAAAGATCACATTGTTAATTTGTACTATGAATCCTTCCATCACGATATTGTCGAAAGCATACAAACCAAAGGTTGATGGAAAACAATATAAAATTTAAGAGAAAAATTACATATTCTATTATGCAACTGTAAAATGAACCACCAGTATCCAGAAGTGGCACCTCAATGATAACCCAAGTAGAAACCATGTGAAGTGTTTTTGAAATAAAATGAAATTTTGCAACAGGATTTTGAGTGCAACA
Organism: Eleocharis quinqueflora; assembly: GCA_964058865.1. Lineage (NCBI taxonomy): Eukaryota > Viridiplantae > Streptophyta > Magnoliopsida > Poales > Cyperaceae > Eleocharis > Eleocharis quinqueflora. Next base: position 15,002 of record CAXKVX010003845.1, read on the forward strand.
AATTATATTATGTATGTTACTCTGCCGAATCAAAAGCGCGAAAAAAGGTACATCAGTTATAGGCTAAACAAGATAACTTACTTTTCTGGAGTTGCTGAAAACAATTTCAACAGCCTTCTCATCGCTCAGTTGATCCCAGAGACCATCAGATGCAAATATGACAAATGTATCCTGCGGCTGCAATTTGCGGACACGAATTGAAGGCACAGAAGTCATGACAGCCCGTTTCAATGGGACAGGAGGAATGGAACGTTGGAAATTTGGGTCCCGGCTCATCTCTGGTTTCTTCAAGTAGACATCTCCAATAGACCTTGATACCTAAGGTATTGAGTAATTCATTAAGATTCAAGGTAATTCCAGATTCGATGAGAAGATAACAAGGTAATTCATAAACCGGACATCTCCGATAGTCCATAATTCATTAAGGTAATTCAATTAAGCTATTTGTTCTTACATGGTCTTTTACAAAGAGATTCTGCACTGACATGATTAACTGATTAAGGAAGACAAAATGAATTCCATGAACAATAAGTTTCATTTATAATTACAACAAAAGCTTTCTGATATATGTGAAGTGCAAGAATGGCACAATTTGTGGTAATGTTGCATTCAGCAACACACGGGTAATCAGGTTCAGTACTTGTATCTACCTGCCAGCATTTACCAGTACAGATTTATTAACAAAAGACATGAGCACACAAAGAGGAGTGCAGACCTGAATGATCCCTTTGATCCTCCAAACACCTTGTGTTCGTACCACAATTCTTGAATCATCAGGGTGGTCCCGTACCACCTCAGCCCGAACCTCCTCCTGGGCCACATTATGATCTCTTGACAGCCGCTCAGCCATCGACACCCCTGCTGCATTCTTGAACCCTAGCACTGCACGTGAGTCACCAAGGTTGGCAACATACAAAACACCGGCCTCGATGGCACCGACCAGACAGCATGACCCCACTGATGCTATCCTCGGCAGAGTGACGCCAGTTTGCTGCACAAGACCAGTGAACTCCTTCTCTGTAATGTCAAATGCCTTGCAGAGTACTTCTTTTGATAAGCCTCCATTTTCTTTTGATAATTCTGTCAAAGCATTGAAAATGCATAAAACTATCAATTGAGTTTGTTGTATGGAATATGGAGTAATTATTTAATTGAGTTAGTTAATCATTATCACTATAATCTCACAAACCTATTCTTATCAGATGATCCACAGAATTAAGTACGAGAAGTGTTTCCACTGTAGTCCTTTTAAAGAGAGTATACTATTAAGAAAATTAAGCATGCTGTGTGTCAGCACAGATGGAGTTCTGAAAGGGATTCACAGCTTGAAGGAAAAAATAGAGAACTCTTGTCATTTACTAATTTTGAAAGGGATTTACAACTCGAGTGCAAATACTTGCTTATGACCTAACTAAAGTATGCAATGTTGGTTCTTCAAATTGAATTTTTTTGCAACAAGCCTTCACACATTGAAGAAGTCTTAAGGACTGTACCTTTTTTAATTGCATTGGAGGCAGCTTGCTCAAATTGGTAGTTAAATTACAAATTTTATTTGGTTTTTGTACAATGTAATCCTAAGAAGTCCTGAATTATCATAAATTCATAATAGCCATTAAAGAAAAACTTTCCCCATCGTATCAGAAGTGCTATTTACAGAAATTGAAGGTAGTACCAGGACTGCAAACATTGATTTTGTTAGGTTAGTTGGGTCATTCATGCATAAATTTAGGACAAATTGTTTAGGTTAGTCTGTCTTGGGGTCAATTGGATTTTCAATTCATTGTGGCTTTACGGTCAGCTTGAAGATCAATCCGGTTTCAGGTTTCAGATTACTTCAAATCTCGAAAATTAAAAGCTCTGGTATGGGTCTGATTTCAGATCAGTTCTAGTTTGAAAGTAATCTGAGCTTTATGATGTTATCAATTCTTTTTTCCACGGTTATACTGGGTTATAATTACCCTGATTGGGAGGCTCTTACTGGTTCGGCATAACTCGCTTTAAATCCTAATTCAAGTTTGACTTAAAACTTCTGAAATCTTTTTTGGGTTAGGTCAGGAATTCTGGTACAAGTGTGTCAAGTTTTTCGAAAATCAGTAGGTGCAAGTCCTAGAAAATATCTTGACCAAACTGACAGGGGCAGGGAGCAGCTGCTCTTCTCTGAAAAAAAATTTCAAAATAATTTGTATATTTATATGATTTGTCAAACTTTTTTTGCAAAATAACCACGTATATTTAAAAATGTACATTATTTTTCTTCCTGAAAAAAAATATAAATCTTGCCCCCCTTCAACGAAATTGGGCTCAAACAATAGTCCAATTTCCTTAATCATGCAATATAAATTTGTCCAATTTCCCCCTGAAAAAAAATAGGCAGCAGCCCAACTCAGTCATGTTTAGGTCATTTTTTTTTTTTGCAAAATAATCTTGGATCAGATTTTGTACGACTTGGGCTGCTGCCTGCATGCCATCCGATAAAAATTTGTCCAAGAAATCAAATTTAATGCTCAAACATGATCGAGTTAGAAGGCGTATATTAAAATGTCAGCTGTACAGGCAAAGCCTACTTAACTCAAAAAAAAAAATGTGAGCTGGACAGGGACAATCAGTTATACAGCCATTTCAACTGACGCAACAAAGACTGTATGAAGAAAAGGACAGTCAAAGTGTGGGAAAAGTATACAATTCTAAACAGGAGACCCGTAGACTCTTGACTGTGATCGCACTTCCAATTGAAAAAATATTCTCTATTCATACCAATTTTGCCCTGCGCCAATTTTTTTGGCGACAGGTTTAACTGATCAAGAAGTGAAGATTATATGAGATGTCTCTCTCCAAATCTCCAATTAACACTTGTCGCATCCCTTTAATCAAAACCATTCTTCACTCAAAAGTATCAAATCCAAGAAATTAATATCTTAATTCTTATTTTATGCAAAACAAAAGAATGAGAGATCTAGCAAATATTTAGAAACCGGTAACATAACCAAAATTGAAACAAAAACAAACAAAAATAATCTGAAATAGTAAGAATGATTAAAAATCAACAAAAGGTAAACTTCCATGTTAAAATTGCAGTAAAAAAGTAACTAACAAGCACAATTAGAGTATTTACTGACCATGAATCAGCGAGAAAAGCCGATGGTTGACAAATCGGGAAGCCTCGGGCCCGCCGTGTCCATCAAATACTCCGATGTAAGTAGCCGAAGGCATCGCCACGACCTGCCCTTGATCCTCAAGCGACTGGTTAGCTTGCGCGACAGCGATCGAGAAATTGCCAGTTGCATGCTCCTTCAGCCCCATCTCCCATACCACGCCATCGTCCCGTGCGCTTGTGCCCCCGCCGCAACACCACCACCTGTCAAAGATTCTCCATTCCATCTTCATGATTTGCAACTAATGGTAATGGTAGTAGAATATTAATTGATCTCTCTCTCACTATCTGGTTTTCTTATTCTTTTCCAATTGTTTATCTTTTGTAACAATTCTATTTTGTGTGGTGAGGAATATGATACGACATACGAGTGGTAGCCTGGTAGGGTTTTAAGGTTTTGGGGTTTTGGGTCTTTTCTTTTCTCTGAGAGTGTAACGGGCGCGCTACGCAGTAGCAACTTGTAACCCTTTGGATTTTGATGCTTATATGCACGCGGTGCAAGGTGTTGATCAGGTAAGTGATCTTGAATGGTCCCACATGTCAGTGTGGTACTGGGCATCAAAATATACACCTGGCTCACGAAATATCCACAGGTTTCATGCACCACGCGGAGATGACGTGGGAGAGGATAAGTGGAGGTGGTGGAAGAATTTATTGCGCTATTTGAATTTGACTAGGCATGGACTATACTGTTAAAGGTGAGTCTACTCTTGCGAGGTAATTTCAGTAAATACGAAATATGTAAGAAAGACTCAAAGACCAAGCCACGGCATTGCCTTTGAACTTTTCGTTTGTCACATTTTTTTTCCGAATTTTTAATTTAAAAAAAAACACCTCCTGAACTTTCAAATTAATATGACAAAGATCTTCCTAGATAATAAATAATCATCTATACTCAAATTTATGTACAAAAGGATTAAAATGCCGCATGCTGATACTGTAATGTTTAAATTATTTATGATTACATTACATATTTTTAATATATACAAAATCGTAATATTTTATAAAATAAATATTGACAATTGAATATTCATAATTCATAAGACATTTATAATTTTTGTATGATTCACTAAATTAAATATAAAAATATATTTTATACAGAGTAAATCTATTGTACTTTGCAAAACACATAATTTGTGATTTTGGGTCATTGGAATCACAAAGCATGTGCTTTGCAAAATACAATAACATTGCTCTTTTATACATGATTAAACTTGATAAATGCATTTTATTTATATACAAATAGGAAATATTATGTAATAATTAGTTATATAATTTAATTTTGATATTAAATATTCTAAAGTATCATGATTTGTAAATTAATTGAAAATACTAAAATTATCAAGAATATTTCAACATTTTATATTCTGAACATTTAATTAAATAACAATGGATAAACTGAATTTTTAAAACAAAAAAATTGAAATAACAAATTGTTTTTTTGTATTATGATTATTTTATTTACTACATATGATTTACAAAAATATCATGAATTTTATTCAAACTAAAATTTCATAAACAAACATTACACTATAAATGCAAAGGTATTTTAGTCATTTAATAGTTGGATTTGAGTATATGATAATTCATCATCTAGGAATTTTGTCATTCATTTCAAAGTTCACGAGCGCGGGGCAGAGCTATGTATTAGAATTGAGGTTCTAGTACCTACTGGAATTTTAGAAACTAAGAGGTACCTTAGTAAAAAATGCAGGACTTGTGATAGAAGCAGATTTGAAATTTCATTTTAAAATTACTAATATTTAATTTATATAGTGTTAATAATATTTAGAAAATTCGGTTATTTTTTATAGTGTTGGTGATAATAGGGGAATTTTTGGTAGTGTTGGTGTCGTCAAATTATTTTATGACGGAGACGCGTGCTAGCATAGATCAGAATGAGAAAAAGAATCAAAAAGTGAAGATGGAAAACGCGTGTTAATTTGTATGTTACTCGCCTCACAATTTACTCAAAAGGTTTTGAAAATGGAGATCTCCATTATATATGTTTTCTTTGACTTTTTTTTATTTTTATTACAACCGACGTTTCTAATCGGTGTACTGTTGTGCGATGGAAATGCTCTGAACAATTTACACGAGTTCTATACGGCAAGGTTTCAGTTCTCCGACGCATCTCGAAAAATTTGGAAAATTTCCATAGAGGGTCAAAAAGACTCAAAAAATTCAACGATAGGATCAATGACATCTTAAAAATTGCACAGAGGATCAAGAGTGCAATTAATAGTTGCGCCCCTAAGAGGATTTATTTTTTTGCTGAATTCAAGACATTATGCAGCTGTTTTTTCAGATGTGGGACTTACACTTGGAGACGCAAATAATAGTTGCGCCCTTAAGTGTTGCTGAGATTTTCTTTTGATAAATTATTATTAATAATACACATTGTAATAATAATTATTAAATAATACTAAGATATATTTTTTTGGTATTTATTAATATATCATTAATATATGTATATTTATAATATTTTTTATTAAACAAATTAGTAATAATTTCAATATAAAACAAATTATTATATATGTATATTTATAATATAATACTATATACATATTATTATATACATATTACTTTAATAATAATAAGTACTAATATATGTTAATTCAAAAAAATGGTGATCAGAGGGGGTTCAAATCCATGCTCTCACTCAAACCAAACGCCTCTAACCAAACCTTCCTGCCACTAGATCATTTGTACTTTTCGGAAAGTTTAGGAGATGTTTAATATTAATAGGTTGTAAGCTTTTTGAACTTTTATAATAATAAGTACTTTAATACTATAAATATATTATTAATTTTGAAATAATATTAAAAGTATATTTTATAATATTTGTACAAACATATGCTTAATTAAAATTGTTTAATGTTTCGTTAACTATTAGTTGTGCCCCACATTTTGATAACTAACTATTAGTTGCGCCCCAAATATCGTTAACTATTTGTAGGCTCCATATCTGAAAACACAGCTGCAGAATGTCTTGAATTCAGCAAAAAAAATGAATCTTCTTAGGGGCGCAACTATTAGTTGCGTTATTGGCCCCCTGTGTAATTTTTAAGGTGCCATTGAACCTATCTGTTGAACTTTTTGAGTTTTTTGCCCTCTATAAAAATTTTCCAAAAAATTTACATGGATAGAATGGCCCATTATTTGTCTCGAGTGTGAATTATCACCGAAAAAGTTAATTTCGTTGATTATTTTATTTAATTAACGATTAAGAAATTTTGTTTCGTTAACTATTTTGTAAAAACCTATCAAAACGTCAAGAACGAATCAAAACGGATCGGCCAATTGAACTAATTATAAACGAGCTAAATTCTGAACGAATCACGAGTTACGACCTTGTTTTGTGTCCAATTCTATCATGATCCATGATCCAAGTTGCACCCATATCTGATACTGATACTTTCATGACACTCATTAACACAGCTTTGAGTCTTTGACGAATAGTAAAAAAGAAATTATTTGGAATGCTTATTTTTATATTTTATCTGAAACAGAACTTATTGTCTCGGATTCTTTGAATGCTTGTTTTGTAATTTAGGATTCCAAATGAAACAAATATTAGAATTAGAATCATCTGTAACCCTCAATACAAACCACCTTTCTTATATCATCTCTATTTCTCTTTTTATCTATTGTAAAACGGTTCTTTTATGTGACGTAAATAGTAATTTGCCTTCTGTAAATCACCATCTCACCCTTAAAAATTACATTTTAAAAGAGCAAAAATAATAGTTTCACCCTTTCAAGCATTATTTATGTACTCTTCAATATTCTCATTTTATTACTTTAATTTGAAGACTTGATCTTCATCCTTTTCTCAAAAACAAAAATTGTTTAGACAGTTTTGAAGGATAAAGAAAATATTATTCGTCCTTTTTATCATTAGTGATCATAATTAAGACAAAAAAATAGGTTAATTTTTGACATTTAGGAAAGATGACTACTTCCCAAGTCTTTGTTCGGCTTTTGGGTCTATTCAGGTCTCCCTCAATTTTATCTTGACCATGAAATTTGCGAGAAACAAACAAACAAAAAGGAAGACGAGCTGACCAATTCCCAATTTCCCATCCCACTCATCATGAAAATAGCGGATGGGACTTTATTTGGTCAAGAATTGAGTGAACTAAAAGCAACTAATAAACAAATTACAGTAACGGTTTATAGAACTTTGGTAGAGTGAATGCGTCAGACGTATGAATAATGTTTTTTCTTATTTCTTACTCTCCAGTCTCCATTACTCAATTTTATTGAATAATATTTGAATGAGACTATGTTGCCTACGCAAGCGATGTGAAGCTTGTACTTGCGACATATATCTAGAATTTCAAAATGAAAATGACCGATCATTACGTTGAAAACGTTGTACATACTAAAATGTACTTAGATACTAAAATTTTCATTTTTAAAAAACTTTTTACTATTTTATCGGGTGAGTTAAAAATTTATTAATTAGAGAGGTATGTAAATCGTTAGATCAACAAATTTTGCAATTATCCGATAAAATAGAAGAATTCCAAAAAAAAAATTGGTGCATACATAAATTTTAATATAGATAATATTTTCAACATGTTGGATCAATAGTTTACATCTTACCCCAATTTATGAAGTATAAAGACTTTGTTGTTGTTGTTGTTGGACCGATCGTTTACATTTTAAAATCCGATATATGCGATCGCATCAAAATAGAGCTTGTGCTTCCGTGCTACTTATATCAGAAAAAGAAGAAAGAAACAATTGTATGTCTTAGTATATATGTCAGGTCAAATGAACCAGTTTTCACCAATCTCAAGCTTGTACTCCAAAAGACGGGTATACTGGATACTCTAGTCTATCTGGACCGTTCAATTTACCGAGATTGGTGAAAACTGATTCCTTGAAAAACAATGTGAAAGTAAAAATGAACCAGTTTTCACCAATCTCGAGAAATTGAACGGTCCAGATAGACTAGAGTATCCAATGTACTGATCTTTTGAATTACACAAATTTTTACCTATATGTTGTGTTATCTTTCTTTTGGATACTTTTGTTAGTAAATAGCGCGGTCTCCCATAATTTGTAATTTTTTTATAATATTTATTTCTGCATTTTGCAATTTTGATTTTACTAATAAGTCAAAATAACTGATAATAAATCTCGCATGCCATGTAATTTTCATAGCATATAAAATTCGAGTTCACGAACTAAAATTTTCTAATTCACCTTTTCTGGTAGGTTTCATATCAAAAGCGAGACCAAACCATAAACTAATGAAGAAAGGGAGCTGATAAAATGATACGCTTCATTGATACGCAATCGATACATGTAACAAAGTGCGTTATTATGCATGTTAAACGCGTTGTTATGCATGCTATTCGAGTTCAATCGCATGTTATTTTGTACTGATAAAATAATTATACATGTTAAGCACTTTGTTATACATGTTACGCATAACATGCATAACAAAGCTGTTAACATGCATAATTATTTTTTCAGTACAAAATAACATGCAATGAACTCGATAACATGCATAACAATGCACTTTGTTGCACGTATCGATTACGTATCAATGAAACATATCGCCAGAAAGTGTCAATGAAACATATTGCCAGAACACTTTCTTATGAAGAAATGTGTTTGATTTTGATTAACCGTCAGTCTAAAATGTTTATTAGATAATAAAATTAGCTGCTTAAGATTATTGTCACTAATTTTCTAGTTTCTAAGCTAAGTACTAATTCCAAGTATGACGATTCATGAACTTATAATTGCACAAATGCCATCTCAAACTTGATGAAAACTTTTTTTATAATCTATAGAATTTATGTTGCTCACACTTTAATCCATAACTTTGTGTCATTGATTGAGCAATAGAAATTGATAGAACATCACGGCTAGTAGAAAAAATAACATAACTGATGAAACGGATCTAAGGGCACTCAAACCGTCAAACGGAACAAATTGCTATCAAACAAAGGCTAATGAGTTGATTAAGTATTACTTTGCAGCAAGATAACATTAGCTCTAAATAAATAAACAATTAATCAAATTCATAGAAAATTTAGGAAGCCAAATTAATAAAACAAATGATATTATTTATATTGCTATCAATGGGAATATAAGCAAAATTATTGAAAGGAAATTTTGAATTTTGTAAATATTGGAAGGAAATTTTAACTTTTGTTTCAGAATTAAAGCTACTGTCCAGCAATTTGCAGGTGAAATTTCTAGGCATACATTCAATCAATTCACGTGTGTGTTATAGAGTTGTGGGAACCGAATCTCCTGCTCGTAAATTCCTGCTTGCTTTCCTGCTTGTTTCGATCTGGACCGTTCAAAACTCATCTAACGGCCAAAGCATCTGCCCCCTGAATCAAATTACAGCCGTCCGCGACGATCGAGCGGTCGGATCGAAGACAAGCAGGGAAGCAAGTAGGGATTTACGAGCAGCAGATTCGGACCCAGAGCTGTGGTATGATGTCTTCCAAGATATTAACTGGTGGATGTTTCATGTTTCGGTTTATAATATTGAATTTCAACAACTATACTCTGTTTGCATCATCAATTATCAACGCCAATAGCCCCAAAAAATGGAGACCGAGACCTCGATTTTGTCTCTTTTTTAGTAAATTATGTCCATAGTCGTCGCTAGTCAATACGCAATGCCAATTCAAACCTTAAATTTAGTGTGTTTTTTCTTCTTGAAAGCAATTTCAAGCTTTTGAACTAGAAGAGCATCTTCAGGTCCAAGTCAGCATCTCAGTCTTTCGCCTTGTATATTTCCAATATTACGACATTAGTCGCACACTGATTCAATTAATCGTGATTCGATTAAGAAATGCCATGGTGAGTGTACACACTCAATCTTCCATCCATCACAAACTGTCAACAGACCCAAAAAATAGTAGATGATGCTCCTAGGAATGCAAAGGCTAGGTATTGAAACCTTAAACTATAATTATACTTGGTATTTATTCAAGGAGAGGAGAAAAGTATCGGCTGCCTTCTTTACAATTTTGGATAGTACACCAGCAGTTTATTACAATAATCATATACTTCCAACCGAACCCAGGCATAACCATCTAATTTTGTCACTTGTCACTTCTTGATAAGCGATAAAAAGATAATGAGAAAATAAATTAATCAAGTTGAGAAACATTGACAATTTGCTAAAATTTCAAATCACAAAACACAAAAGAAAATCCAACTGTCACAATAATCAAGTTGAGAAACATTGACAATTTTCTTCAAAACTTTCTTCATGTATATAGAACGGCAAAGTAATATTAATAAACAAATCAATACCATTATTCTTCTTCAGTATAAACAAGGGAAACTGTGAAGCACGTTCTCTTTGGGGGATAAGTAGAGACCCTTACAAAAGCAATTACTTTAATCTACAACCCAATATATAACTAACTTGCCGGTCTTCCACATACACGCTTCTACTTTATTTCAATATTATTAATCAAGCCTGCCTACGGGCTTTGACATTAAAAAAAAAAAGAATCAAGTCGGGTAACCAACTATCCAACAACTGTTCTGGTTTTACTCCTTTAACACTAAAATTCAAGTAAAGAATCATTAGGATAAGACGGTTGTTCTACAGTAAGGGCAATCACCACATCTTTTTACCCATAGCTTGAGGCAATTGGGATGGAATCTATGACCACATTGCAACTTCACCAACTCAATTCCCTCACAAAATTTTTCAAGGCATATGGAACAATCAACAGATGCTGATGCATCATCTTGCTCTCCTTCAATTTTAAAGACTTCCAATTCTAAAAGGTCGAACTCCTCCTTGGTCAAACCAGGAGGCCTCTTGTTGGTAAAGATAATATCAGGAAAATAAGAGAGATGTTCAACCCTTATGTCAATGTAATTTGAGGTTAGCTCATGTTGATCTCTGGGTGATCCATGGTTTCTGAAGTCAGCAACTTGAAATACATCATCTTCTGGTTCATCCCATGACAGAGATGCACTATGTATGGAAACAAGTAGAGTTTATCAGGGGAACCAAAAAGACCTGTCTTGGACGAGAATTTGCTTAATTGAATTAAGAAACGTAATACAATTAAGGAGAGTATATAACTTCTAATTGTAATATATTTTGTTTGAGATGTACTAACTTCTGTCATACCAAGTTATATACCTTTTCGTTCTTGGGATATGCTAATGTTAAGAAGAAACCTAATCGACATCTTGGACAAGCAAGACAAGGCTTATGATATAAAATGTAAAACTTTATCATGTTCTTTGTGTTAGAATAGGTTGCAATCAAAATTGGTTCAATGAGGTTCTTAAAAAAAATTGGTTCAGTGAGTGATTGAAATATATCATCCTTCGGTTTATCAAAATTTGATCAGTGGTAGAGAAATCATTGATTGGGGGAAAACATTAATTCAGTTTATTAATTTATAAACATAAACATCTGATCAGTGGCAAAGCTTTTCTCAATTTGAACCAAAGCGGATGTACAACTTACCTAAATGATAAAGTTTATATCGATATTATTTTAATCTTTTCAGAATTGACAAAATCTCAAGTTGATTGCCATTTGTCAAAATCAGTCAGTTGTCAGTGAATCCCTTCCCACAAAGAATACCTGTTTTGAGCTGCTTGAACTACTGCCACTAATTCACCTTTTCTGGCTCAATACAACTTTATTGCTTTAAAATGTTGTTTAAAATACAGCATTTTATTTATATCTAGTTATTTACATATCTAGTCTAATGAACTTCCTAGGCCCGCTATGTTATTACTTAAGAGTACTGATAACATTTGTTGGTATTGGTGGGGGGGCTCCGCCACTCAGGACTACAACAACATGACATTCTTTTGTTAATGCTTCATGGTTTCTAGCAAAGTTGGTCTTAATTAAACTATGTACATGACTTAATAAAAGAATAGTATGCATCCAGCACTTCTTGGTATTTGTGTGTACCTGCCAGCAACAAGAGCAAGATCTCTCAATCTCTCTGAAACACGTTCCCGAGCCTGAAGTACAGTATTCGGCAGTCGTTCAGTACGTGTAAACCTCATTCTGTCATGCCTGCTGGAACCGTTAGTACTACCAATGCTACTTCCAGCTGCTTCAGAACCAGAAATAATGTCCTGGAAACAGTAAACAGACATATTACTAGTGTCCTTCATTTATTAAAGATGAAATTGTCAAGGTTTAAATATAGCAGCTATAAATTGTACAGTGCTAAATAACTTTAACTAGTATACCCTCATCTCTCAAAACACAGTAAAAATCATGCAAACAGGACAAAGATTCTAATTTTTTTTCCTAACCATAAAAACTATGCATATGTATAAATTAAGGACCGCCTGTGCTCCTCAAATTGATAAAGAAAACATTCCGGCAACACACTTTATCGATACGAGCGTCGCTATGCATGTTAAATGAGTCGTTATGCATATTAGACGAATTGTTATGCATGTTATTTTTGTAATGAAATTAATTATGCACGTTAAGAATATTTCTTTAACATGCATAACAACTTGTATACAAAATAGCACGCAGACTCGTATGATATGATATCTCCAACTGAACTAAGAAATTGAGATCGATCTTACTATGGAGATGAGAGAAAAGGAAGAAAGGGAATGGATCAATGGACCATTAGTCAGGAAATAGACATAGATACCGACTCTTACCAAATTGTACCGGTTCACCACGCCATCATACCGGCGCCGGGAACTACTCTGCCGGCGGCGTCGAACGGGTACAAGGTCGCGATCCGAGACGGACGGATGCGGACCATGAGGATCCGAATCTAGATCCAGACCCGCTACCCGTCCAGCACGAGATCGCCAATTCGAAAACAGGCCTGATGCGCTTGTCATCCACTAGTCCTTTCAGTTTCCTCTTCGTTATAGTCCGATCCGGTTAATGGTGAATAGAGGTACAGAGAAGTTCTTTTCTATTGGGAATTCGTGAATTTCTATCTGGTTTCCTAAATTTGGGATTTAATTGAAGGTCGGTTTGAACTTTGAAGATACTCACACTAGACCTGGTTCATTAATACATCATAACTTTCTAGCGTTTCGAAAAGGCAAGCGAAGCTTCAAACTTGCATTTCAAAGCATTTAAAGTTGTTACTGGTGTATACTGGTTTTATCATGTATGTAACTATGTAGGGAAACGAAGGGTGTCTCATATTAGCTCAATCCAGTTGATTTCTCACCAGAGACTTTAGTACGATCTTACTACACAATGTATGTCCAGTGGAGGCAGTGACCGCAAGAATCAATTTAGAATTCTGATATATATGGCCCGTATCAACGGTGTTAGCCCATAATTGAACTGTGATTCGGCCCGTTATTCAGTCTTAAATCTCGACTGAAAAATTGTGCATCGGTCATCCAAATTGTCCCGAGTTAAATAGTCAATTATGGTCGATGAGAAAGTAGTTGCGCATGATCTTTAAAGCGAAATGAAGATAATCATAATCATAATCCTACATATATAAAGGTGCAACATCTCTCTAGGTGCCAATCCCCAGTAAACATAACTTTTGACTTTTTCATTTTCCTTTCCGTTTTTCCCTTCGATATGGGTTCAGCATAAGCCACGTTGCTTATGGGTTCAGCATGAGCCCCAGTGCTTATAATAATAATATAATATAATATATAATAATAATATAAGCCTTATTATAAGCCACGTTGATCCAGAGAAGGATCTACACGCCATGGTTGATATAAGCCACTGGGATCACGGAAAGGAAAACGGAAAAGGCAACTATTATATAATAATAATATACTATAATATATCATAATAATATAATAATAATATATAACAATATAATATGTAGGATGAACTTCTAACATTAGTATTTTTTGCAATATAATATATCATAATAATATAATAATAATATATAACAATATAATATGTAGGATGAACGGCTAACATTAGTATTTTTTGCTAAAATACTACATCATAATGTAATTTGAATTATATTTAATATTTTACTTTAAACGTTCAAATTTCAAAATACATGAACAACACAAGTGAACTTATTTATTTCATATTATTAACGTACATATTAAAGGACATAACTTAGATCGAATTAAATTTTGTGTTAATTGTAGATTAGCTTATTTTAGACTACATTTTGAAACTACGAATATTTTTTTAATGAATTTTTAACTAATTGAAATTGAATCATGATGCATGACGCATGGCGCATGTCGCATGACGCATGACGGTTGGTGCATGACGCATGGCGCATGACGCATGGCGCATGGCGCATGGCGCATGACTCAAGACACATGCATCATTATTCTAACGCCATGCGACAGTAAAGCAACGGACGCATGTCGCATGACGCATGGCGCATGACGCATGTCGCACGACACAAGACGGCATGACGCATGACGCATGACGCCTGACCCAAGATGCTTGATGCATGACGTGAGGCGCATGACGCAAGCCGCATGACACATGAGGCATGGCACATGGCGATTGACGCATACTGCATGAATGAACAGTGTTTTGTTCTTAAATATACTCATGTCTCATCGTCCGCCACTGTTCATGGCTTTTCTGTTTTTCCTGTCATTGTTTTTTTGTTTTTTATATTAATTAAACGGTTTAATATAATTTTATTATTGTAATATCGAAGTTTAAAATTTAACTTTTTCGCGCGGAGCGCGAGCGCGTATGTCTAGTTTTCAATCAAATTCCGACAGTATATCAGATAGTTCACGAGTAAATAATTTAAACTAAGAACTAAAAGCAGATGTTGAACTAGATCATGAATCATATGGTCACTCTGATGGTTCTAACAACTCGGATGATAGTGATCATAATGTCAACATTAATGATATTGAGACAGCTAGATGTAGATGTAGAAGAAATTTTGAAGTAGTGACGACAATCGATATCATTCATCAATCGAGGTATGAAGCATCATTGTCTGTCAATCAGTGATCAAGAATCAATGTTATACGCTGATCTCCCTTCTTTAAAGATGTCCCTTAGTTCGACGATTCACTAGCGGAAGGTCGGAATTTTTATTCTAAAGATCATTTGAAAGCAAAAAAATGAAATTCATATTAAAGAAAATAGATAAATTTGTGTGCAAAATAGTAACACAAAAGTGTACGTCGTGTAATGTAAAAGCATACAATGTCCATGAAAGTTATATGCAAAGAAAACATGCATCGGTGCTTGAACAATATTCACTAATCCGCATGAACACTCCTATTATGGCAGTCTTATTAGATTAGACCACAGTCATATGACTGTTCGAATGGTTGCTGGAGTC
>CAXKVX010003846.1:0-14196 GCA_964058865.1 Eleocharis quinqueflora
AATGCAAGGGCTACAGTCAAATCAAATGGCGATGGTTGGCTCTCTGGTCACCGCATCTCCCCAATAAGGCCGCTAAGGTCGTGACCTGCTTAGAAAATCCTACCAACATGTGACTTCCATGAACGAAGCTGGCACAGAAAAATAATTAGAAGTCGGAGAAACTAACCTGTAAATGGTCGCAAAGGAGTTCCTGATGGATCTAAAGTGGTCCCACATGGATCGACGCAAATCGGCGGTAGCAACAACCAAGGGAGAGAAAGCTAGGGTTTAACGGATCGTACGTAGCATGACACACGGGGTTGAAGGAAAACCGTCTGTGAGGAGGAGAAGGTCGTGCGGGACAGCGACGCCGGCGATCTCCTCCATGTCTTTCTGGCAGAGGGAATGGGGTAAGGGGGAAGAGGAGAAAGTTGAGGGTGAGATATGAAGGATAGGCAGAGAGGCAGCCTTGTTGGAGGTCGAGTTCGACGGGGAGACGGCGCAGGAGCGGCAACCTGCGACGTGACGCTCCTCTCTCTCTCTCTCTCTCTCTCTCTCTCTCTTCTTTTTCTTGGTTCTATCGAGATACGATTCCTCTATCGAGAGAGAGGAGTAACAGGGAGAAAGAGATTTTGTTTTAAATTTTAATGTTTTGTTTTTGTGTGTGGTGGAAGCCACGAGGCCTCTTGTTCTATCGAGATACCTTTTTTGTGGGATTGGATTGTGAATTTTTTTATGTGTCTATTAGTGTTGCAATCTTTGTAAGATTAGTTTTGGATTAAACAATTTACTACATGAATGCTTACGTATAAATAATTATTAAGTAAAATAATAATTTGTTATTTCAATCGTTGAAATTAATTTAAATCATAATTATGTTAGTCATATAAGGTTCTAAATGATATTACAAAAGAGGGGAACGGGAACAGAAAATGAGGGGGAGAGAGAACAGTGGAGGTGAAGTTAGGGTTAGAGTGTTGTTTTGGAGGCAAAATTTCCTTCAATTTTTCTAGCCAAATTTCAACAAGTCAAATAATATCTATGTAGCGTCTCTAGAATTTAAAATTAATATATCTTTTTGCATCAGCATATCGGATGTTAAATCAACATAAATATTATTGCATCTATTCTCCTGATGTAATCAGCATTTTAGTATTTCTTTTTTTCTTACATTTTTACAGATGAAAGCAACTACATTTATTTGCATCTACAAATCTGATACAAACAAGTATGTGCGTCTCCAAACCTGATGAAACATGTTCAAATGAAAATAACTAGACTTATTTGCATCTACACATTTGATACAAAACAGTATGTGCATCAGCTCGCTTGTTGCAATATGTTCAGATCATAATTTCAAGGTCAAAATTTTTTTCTACTGATGCTAATAAAAAAAAGTAGATGCAATTGACCCTAGCCGGATGCAAATGCTACATCTTCCTGTAGTGTATGGTCGTTTGAAGATCAAGACAATCAAGACTAGAAGATCAAGATCAAAATAAAGACATGCTTAGATTATTTAAATTTGGAGGTACAAAAGAGCAAGAAAATCCAAACTAAACAGTATATAGCGTTATCACGCTATCTTTGGCGTTATAACGCTACATGTCCAAAATGGTAATTTCTGGCCAAAACCCTAGATTGAAACATGATAGCGTTATAACGCTAGAATGCTGAAATGTTCAAAATGAATTTTAAAATAGAAATTGAATTAATAAAATTTTAAAACATAAAAAATATGTCTTAAAAATCATTTAAGTTGATGACCATAAACTTCATTTGATCAAAAATATTTTTTGAATTAGTAGCAAAATAACCAACTCAAAATTCCAGAGAGTTGATGTTATAATGCCAGACTTCGCATTATAACGCCATCATACTTGATTTCAGGGAAAAGTAAGCATGACATACTTGATTGGGTTCACAAATTCTGAAATGTTACCATCATAAACAGAAGGTACTTACTTATTTCCAAGTTTATTTCACCATACCTGCAAAATCGCAATTAGATGACACACATCCATGTTTGAAACTGTTTTCGAAAATTTGAGATTATGATAAAGTTCAATCAACCTTGTAAATGCTCTTAAAAATGAGACCTGTGATGGTCAACTTAGTTTCAGGGGCAAAATAGTTCTTGAGGTATGTTATTCTCCTTTTTTATTCTCTTGAGTTTTATTTATTTGTTTATTTATGTACTTCATGTTTGTCTCGATTAAGTATGAAATATTCATACAATTTTAATTACTTTATGCAGCCGAGTTTTAGTTCTGGTTAGCTGGCATTTTTTCTTGTCTTAAGGTACTTTACAAGTTAACATTATACAAGAATTTCTGAATAACATTCTGATATGTACCATATACGTATTGGTCAAATACCGTTGCTCAGATAAGCACGTCAGATGCAGGCTCTCTCCTTGTTCAGCAACAAGATAAATCTTGGTATAAGTTACTAAAGTAGACAACCAAAGAGAAGCCATTGTGCTGATTCCCTCTTTGATTGTACTAGCAAATAGATTTTAGATCAAGGTTCTCGCTTTGATTGTTCTATTTTCAACTTTGATTGGATTATTTTGGTTATGGAGTGTAATATTTAGGATGATTTTTGGGATGTGGGTGAATATTTGTAATGAATGCTAATGTTGTAATGAATGACACTAGAAATATGGAAATATTGTTTTGAGTGTTGTAATGTTGTACAATTATTGATTTTGGGCAATTGTTAAAAAAACGCAAAGATAATTGAATCACTCTATTAGATGCTAATATTGGCATTAGCATTTGCAGTAATTTAAGTTAGCATCATTCTACTAGATGCTAATATCAATAATTACATCATAGTTATGAATCAAAAGAGTAATATTTGCATCTGCAGTGTTTACACAAAAAAGTATTATTTGCATCATGCAAGCTAATGGAAATGGTAATGGGTCGTGCATTTGTTTAAATTGATACAAATAAAAAATTGATGCAAATGATGAATCAGATGCAATTGCGTATTTGCCATTAGGGTATTTGCGTCAATGTCTTTGCATCTATTTTCTGATGCTAAAGCCTTTTAGCATCTATCTTCTGATGTAAAAGGTGTTAATTGCATCAAGCTCGGTAGATGCAAATAGTGTGTTTTCCTGTAGTGATAACTTTTAACTCGTAACTCTGATTTCAGCATTTTTTGTGGCGTTGGAAAGCTCACGACGAAATCTATGGCCCATACTAGAATCGCTCGTACTGGATCACTTTTAGGCCCATCGGAGATCGTTTGAAGTCTCAAAACTTCTCTTGAAGATTTCCTACAAAAATTTCTCAAAAGACAAAGTTTTGTAAATTTCAGGATCGTTTTGCAAATCAACAAATACAAGACATTGTTTGATCCAACACTAATGACATATCACAAATTTAAATTTCATAAGAATATTTGTGTGTGTGAATATCTAAGTTTCATAGTTTGATGTCCTTTTTTATCTCAAAAAAAAAAATGTGAACCTTTTAGTTCTTGATTTAACAAGCTAGAGGTTATAATATGTCATTTGGGTTAAAACATGAATAGAATGAAATAATATGGCAACTTGTGTCTTTTGTAATTAGGGGTGTTCAAATGGTTTGGTTTATTTGATTTTTAACTGAACCAATAAATTATAGATTAAATATTTCGGTTTTTTGGTTTAAATAGATCAGTTCGGTTCAATTTTTAGTTACTTTGAAATTTTTATTTGGTTCATTTTGTATTTTCGAAAACGACTAAATTGAACCGATCAAATTTATTGATTTATTTAGACTTCAAATGGAAATTTTTTGGATTGAATATTTTAGAAAACCATCAACATATTTTTGTATGAAATTGATTAACAATTAATATATATATTGCATTTTTATATATATTTCATGAAGTTATTTAATTTATTTGTGTATGTGTTGTGTTTTCATATTTTAAATAATATTTCGGTTAAACCAAACAAACCAAAATATTACTGCGGTTTTTTTTGGTTCGGTTCACAAATTTAATTCGGTTAGAATTTTGAAAACCTATTTTTTTGCATAATTTATTTTAGTTTCAACCGAACCTACAATTTGAACACCCTATTTATAATTAGGATATTAAAATTTCCCAAATATATTATTGTTGTTTAACAATATTTGCAATAATTAACTTCTATGACAATAGCTAACATATGAAGTACAAATTCAACGCTTGAATGAGCTTGTTTTAGATTCAAATTGAGAAGCACCAACACATTGAACAACCACCACCAATGTCTACAAAGGTAGATCAATAAAATAAGAAAAGAAAAGAAAAGAAAAGTGATGCTTGCTTGGTTGTTCACACATATGCAGCTTAAACATTTATATCATGGTAGTTATGCTCTCCACCTATATATATATTATAATAGTATAATAATTTTATATATATCTATATAAAGGTTGAACATGCGCTTATGAATAGTGTTTTTACTGTAGCATGCTGCAGTGAAAACACTGTATCATTTTTCCCGATTTATTTTTTCAGTAGCAATTTTTTTAAAATTTTTCCGTTATTGCTTTTTTTTTGTATTTTTTCACGTAGAACACGAGCGCGACATCTAGTACTAATAAAATTAAAATGGTTGTTACACTTTCTAGTTCATCGTAATCAGCTATAATTAAACAGCATATGGCATACATATTACGATAATTCTTGAAAACAATCTCTCTTATTTTTTTTTTCCCTAACAGACTATGTTTTCCAAAAACAAATTGAAGACAATTAAATTATTTGTGATTGATATAATAATTCAATCATAATTGACACCTAAATAATATCTTTCTTATCAAATTATTTCAAATTCATAATTCATAACAATAGATTTGAATATTGATTTTTAGCTTTCACAAAAATGCAGGAAAATACAAAAATTTTAAGCCAGGTTAGGCTCATTGTCGACATGATCAAGATTCAGAAGGATAAATACAATTTTATGTATCACAACTAATCTGATGTTGATATAATTAATTTTTTAACTTATGAATTTCAACAAAGAAAATTTGAAAGCATATAAAGTTACGGAGCCTTGGAACCACTGTCTTATAGTGACGGTGAGAGATCAGTGTTGCTTCTGTCAAGAAAAAGATGGAATTAGATGTCTAAGTAGAGGTCTGGGGTTCAAGTCTCAGTAGAGGTAATTTTAGAGGAGTTTTTTCAAAAAAATTTGTGTGTGTGTGTGTGTGTTGTAAGCCTACGAAAAATGAATAAAAAAAAAAAAAAGTAGAAGTAGGTGACTCAATGTGGGACAGAATTGCATCTGCTTCTTGGAATAGACAGCTTCGCAACAATTCTAAAAAAAAAAAAAAAAAAGCCAGACCAAACGGTCCAGACGGTGAAATCAGATGCATCAAGTGGAAGCACCATTTTTATGAAATAAGTGATTTAAGATGATTTTAAAAAGAATTTTACTTCAACAAAGTAAAGAGTATTCAGATAGGTGCATCAAGTGGAAGCACCATTTTTGTCAGCAAATTTTGTCCAATAAAATATAAAAGTTCAGTTATAAAAAATTAACAATAATAAATAATAAAGGCGTAAATTAGTAGAAAAGAGTCAAAAGACCAAAAAAATATTTATTTTATTTTATTTTATTCTCATTAAGCAATGTTCAACTAGACCAAATTATTCATTACCATAGAAAAAAAATGCCAACTAGCTTCATTTGTTCAATGGAAGACAAGTCTCTCATGTCTCATCATATAAGGTAATGGATCTGTCCATTTTCCTTTAAAAAAGGCTATGATAGAATAGGGTCATCTATAATTACAATTTTTTTCGAAATTTTTTCAGAGAGGATCATAGACTAAAAAAGTTCAACAAATAGGATCAGAAGCACTCTAAAAATTGCACAGAGGGTCGAGGGCGCAACTAATAGTTGCGCCCCTAAGAAAATTCGATTTTTTTTGCTGAATTCAAGGCATTCTGCAGCTGTTTTTTCAGATGTGGAGCCTATATTTAGGAGCGCAAGTAATAATTGCGTCCCTAACTGTTGCTAACAAATTTTTTTGCCAAGTTATGATTATTAATACTATATGCAAAAAAAATAGTACAGCATGACTTAGGGGCGCAACTATTAATTGCGCCCCTAAGAGGTAGGGCCCACATCTGAAAAAGTAGCTATAGAACGTCTTGAATTCAGCAAAAAAATGGAATCTATTCAGGGACGCAACTATTAGTGGCGTTCTTGACCGTCTGTGTAATTTTTAGGATGTCATTAGCTCTAATTGTTGAAATTTTTTTTATCATTGACTCTCTATGAAAATTTTCCATTTTTTTCAGGAATGATTGGGTCACCTAACAAGAGTGGCAATTTACAGGTTTCAAAAATGCTGAAAATTTACAAGTTCAAATGATAAGTTTAAAAAAAAAAGTTGAAATATAAAAATCATTGGTGAAAATAAAAATAAAAATATATATTATTGTAGATAAATTAGTGAGCTCAATAATATATGAAAATTTATTTCGACGAATCTATCCATTTTTTCTTGGTAAGGACATGAATGAAATTACAAAGTGACCAAATTGACCTCTCTGGCTTGATCAGAAAAGCTGGATCCAACTCTTCCTCAAAGAATATGACATATTTTTCTCCTTTCAGTTTACTAAAATATGACATGTTAACAACCTTGATGGAGACAAGGTTTTTTTATTGAATATATGGGGTACTTAAGCTTTCAACATCTATTACTAAATGTTTCTTAACGAGTGTCACCTTCGTACTTACGTAGATTTGAACTCATAATTTTATAAAAGTCATTCTAATTAGTTATTACTAGACTAAGTTATTTTTTGCCGATGGAAATAAGGTAAATATGCATAGAAACATCAGTATTGTTTAAAATATTTCAGGAGTATAAAGGTCATTATCAAGATCTTTTACTCCTAATTCTTTAGTCAATACTAAGTCTTGCTTATTATTATTGTGCCATATAAGAGATTAATTTGAACAGAAATTAAGGAAAAGTACTTATAAGCAAAACGCTTGATTGATTTTAGGAAAAACCTACGGTGCCCCGTGTTTTGTTCCTGAGATGCTCCAAAAAGAAGAGCCCCCTAAAGTCAAAGCGTGGGCCCCACGCGGGACCCGCGCGTCAGTGCCAGCGGAGGAATTAGAAGGCAAAACACGAAGCACTGTATCAGCGTCCTTAATTTTAATGTTAGATTACAGTACAGGAACTAGGTGGAGAGATGGAAAATGACTTGCAAATTGTCTCTTTTGCTACTCTACCAACTCATACCAAACCACATTACCCTTTAAATCAGGCGATAATTAAAATGACAATTTTGTCAATTTCTTTGCTAACCAAGTAGAGTGATTAGATATTTAGATTTCAAATATCCAATCAATTAGTCAATTTCTTTATGACATACATTTATCGTTTGGGATGAAACAAAATGCCATTCAATTATTTTGTAACAGAAATACAAATTTACAATACGCCGGTTTTTTAAAAAATTTTTACCATTTTAATTACAGCTAATTTAGCAAGAAATATATGTATTGAAAATTGGCGCCGTTGAGTCTTATTTAGAACTCATGGGGGAACAAATCATGGAAATATGGAATCAAACCTCAATGTGGAAAAGAAATGCATGATTTTTTCCGAGTATTGTTTTAGATTTTAATGGCACCAGAATGCTACTTGTTATAAGATATTTGTTCTTGAATTTAGTCTTAGATCCGAACGTATATTTTTAATTTTCTATTTGTTAGTCTAAAAGAATCCAATCAATTTTATGGTATTTGTAGTAGTTTATAATTATATGGGATTCTCTCTTGAATTTCAAACGTGCTTTTGTAGTAGTTTATAATTCGAACATTTACCAGTTTACCACAATGAACCTGAATTTTTATTAAGTTGAAATTAACCTGGAATGAAAAAAAGCTGTTTATTGTTCCTGGATAGTGGCAGATATAAAGAGTTTTTAAACATAAATACAATATCCGATTATCACAATTATAACAACAATAACAAAATAATAATAATAATTATTATTATTATTATAAAAATAAAAATTTATTAGCATTTATATATTTTTTTTTAATTTTTCCATATTTTTTCACCTTATCTTCAATATATTCTTAAATGCATTTCACTTACTTTATTATTATTTTAGATCAACATTTATATCAAAATTAATGGAATTAGGCTACGGTGCTTGGCCAAGCACCGCTGCCTCTGTGCTTGATAATCGCAGCCGTTCGTTTTTTATCAAG
The DNA here is from genome assembly GCA_964058865.1 of Eleocharis quinqueflora. NCBI lineage: Eukaryota > Viridiplantae > Streptophyta > Magnoliopsida > Poales > Cyperaceae > Eleocharis > Eleocharis quinqueflora. The sequence continues at coordinate 8,216 of CAXKVX010003846.1, forward strand.
ATTCGTGTTAAGATATGTCGCTGATCGGTTGAATTTAATTAAATGGAAGCGTCCAGTGCTTTTCTTCAATCCCTTCCGTCTCTCCTCTTGCTCCTCGTTCTCTCTACTGTACACAGAACGAAATCGAAATCCACTCCTTCTCCTCTTGCTCCTTCTCGAACTGGACGACATTCCCGGTGAAGAAGCAGACGACCACCAAGAGGTGACGCTGCTCAAAAAGGCGACGAAAAACAGTAACCCTAAGCTGGTCGTTCTTCCCAGAGGACTCGACGAAAAAGCTCAAAGAGGCGACGCTGCTCAAAAGAGGAGACTGTGAGTTCGATTTTGACTAAATTTGTTTTCTCAGCTACTGTTTTTATCGGGGATTTTGTTTAGGTCAGCATTATACCAGTAATTTGGTTTTGTATACCAGTAAGTTGCTCAGCTACCGTGTTCATTTGGTTTTGTATACCAGTAAGTTGCTCAGCTACTGATTTCTACGAATTTCTTCCATTCACCTGATTCACCTGTTTAGTATTTGGTTGCTATATTCACTTGGTTTTGTTGTGTTAATTTCTAGATTTACTGTGTTTTGCTCGAATGAATTATGCTCATTAGTATTTTACTGTGTTCATTTGATTTTGCTTGACTAGATTTTCATTAACTACTGAGATGTCGATCGGAGTTGCTTCTAATAATGCAGCATGCTCAGTCAATTCAAATCTTTCGTTGGACTCACCTGGGACAGACGGTATTGGTACCATTAACCTAAGGGTATATATCTTCTTTAATGAATTGATCATATTATTAAAAAATTTCATCACAGAATGCTGAGTTTTTTATCTAACAATGTATTTGGCATACTTGCATCACAGAATGCTGAAAATGATCCATATGTTGGGTTTGAAAAATATGCACCACTTCACTATTTTGCAACAGAGGTGGATGATGAAATAGAAGTAGGAGATGAAGTAGATCAAGTTGAAGAAGAATTACAAGAAGGTGGAGATGAAGTAGAAGTAGGAGAACAAGTTGATAAAATGAAACCTTATGTTGATATGGAGTTCCAGACAGCCGAGGAGGCATATAATTTCTACAATGCATATGCCGGTCATGTCGGATTTAGTGTGCGGAAGAATAACCAGGGGAAATCAAGGAATGGGGTGTCTTCTTGTAGGTTTGTTTGCAATAAGGAAGGCTTCTCTAAGCGGCAAAGAAATGAACTCAAGGGATGGAGTGGTTCAATGGATCAAATACCACTTCAAAGAGAGCATGGCACTACAAGAACCAACTGTAAGGCATCTTTGAGGGTAAAAATGAAAAAGGAAGGAGTTTGGGTAGTTTCCATTTTTAATGAAAATCACAATCATGTGTTGCTGAAATCTCCATCCAAAAAAAGAAATTTGCGATCTCAAAAGTGCATGAGCCAAGAAGTAACAGAGATAATACGTGATTTGAATGCTCAAAAAGTCGGTACATCCAAAATATATGAGTTTGTAGCTACGAAACAAGGGGGGAGGAAACAACTTCATTTCAATAAGAAAGATGTTAGTAATCAGATTGCAAAAGAGAATAGACAAGTTATTGGGGTGGATGTTGAAACCACATTGGCTTATTTCCTACAAAAGCAAGAAGAAGACCCTGAGTTCTTTTTTTCCATAGATGCGGATGAGAAAGGGCATGCACGTCATATATTTTGGATCGATGGCAGAGCACGGAGGTCATATTTGGAGTTTGGGGATGTGGTCACTTTCGATACTACGTACAATACAAACAGATACGGCATGCCATTGGCACCGTTCATAGGGGTTAACCATCATCGAGCATCAATCTTTTATGGTATGGCTCTTATCAGATCAGAGAAGGATTGGAACTTTACTTGGCTATTTGAAACATGGTTGCGGGCATTGTATGGGAAACATCCAATTTCTATCCTCACTGATCAAGATCCAGCAATGAAGAAGGCTATCAAAAAGGTTTTTCCTAACACTGTGCATCGATGTTGCTAATGGCACGTGATGCGTAAAGCAAGGGAGAAATTTTTGAAACTTTACCATACAAAGCAAGGATTTGAGGATGAATTGAAGGCCATAATTAACCGTAGCTTGACGGTTTCAGATTTTGAGGAAGCATGGGGTAAGATGCTAGAAAAATATAAACTTAAGAACGGAGGTCACTTAAAGGTAATGTATGATAAAAGGGATGAATGGGTGCCAGCCTTTTTTCGTGATACCTTTTTTGCAGATATGTCAACCACCCAACGAAGCGAGAGCATGAACGCTATTTTGAAATTGTGGCTAGATAACCACACATCAATCTACCAATTTGTAAAAAAGGTAGAAATGATGGTAGAGGGTATTTGGGATAGAGAAAGTGACCAAGATATCAAAAACATCAACGAGGTCCCACGAATGTGGTCACCTTATCCAATAGAGCATGAGGCACGACGCGTGTACACATTAAAAATTTTTGCCGTCTTCAAGGAGATATTGAGAGAGAGTTGCTTGGGTGTTGTATTGGAGCATGAAAGAGATAAAAGATATGAGGTTAGCATAAAAAATAATCCTCACGTTAAAAATTGGAAATCGGAATCATTTATTGTTGATGTTGATAAAGCAACAGAGTCATTCTCTTGCAACTGCAAAGGGTTCGAATTTGAGGGGTTTCTATGCCAGCACGCGATCAAGGTGTTGCATCACGTAGGTTTTGAGCATCTTCCCAAAAAGTACATTTTAGAAAGATGGTGTAAGGATGCTAACAAGAATGCAAAGAGAAGTGTTGAAGAAAGATGCAGAGATATCTCTCAATTCGAGGAGGCATTGCGGTCATTTAGGCGAACGAAATTAGCTCTAGAGTACAAAAAGGTTGAGGACCTAGATGTACATTGTGCGGATGATTTTGAGGAGGCCTTGTCTGATATTACTAAAATACAGAATCAATTACAATAAAAAAGGGCACGGACCATGCCACCCGAGGTTGAGGACCTAGCTCCTGTGGTAGAAAACAGTACAGAAGTGGTAAAGCCTATTACATATCTTGATCCTCTCCAATCTCAGTGCAAGGGAAGACCAAAAATGATCAGAAGATTTAAACCTACCATCGAGCTCAATGCAAAACAGAGGAGAACTTGCAGTTATTGTCACTCCAAAGAGGCTCATAACATCCGAACATGTCCCAAGGTTTGTTTATCCACAGTATTTTCATGGCATTATAACTTGCACTTGCAATATTTCAACTATTCTATATGTTATTTCAGCATTTAAGAGACATTTCTAAGGGGAAAACACAGCTAGACGTAGACGAGGTTGATAATGAACTCAACACTGATACTGAGTCGGATATTTGAAGGTATAATCACTGTTAAAATTACTCATTGTTGAAACTGGTACTGTAATTCTAGCTGTAATTCCAGTGTATATTTGGTGAAGAGATAATTTGGTGTTTATTTGATAGGTCTGCAGGGAAGAACTCAACACAGCTAGATGAACTCAACACTGATACTGTAATTCTAACTATAATCACTATTCTATATGTATATTTGAAGGTGTAGAGATAATTTGGTGTTTATTTGATAGGTCTGCAGGGGAAGAGCTCTAATTCTGTGTTTCTAGATGGATGAATTATTAGATGTCTATATGTTATTCCTAGCTGTAATTCCTTGTTTCTAGACGAATTTCTAGCTGTAATTCTATATGCTATTGCTACATTGGTACTGTAATTCTATATGTTACTCCTTGTTTGTTGCTAAAACTTGTAACATTATTATTTAACTAGATGGATTATCAGATGTCAAGGGATGTATTGGTTTGTTTCTATTTTCCTTGTAAGGAATGTACTAGTCGGATATCAAACATGTGTATCAAGGGATGTACTGATTTGTTCTTATTTTCCTTCTTATTTTGTTTCTCTGTTGAATATTCAAACATGTGTATCAAGGGATATTGGAACTTGATGTTGGAAAACAACATAAATGGGATAATCCAACATTCCGTGATGTTGGGAACTTGATATTCAAACATTGGAACTCGCTGCTGGTTGGAAAATCCCACAAATTCAAGGGACTCGCTGCTGTTCCTTCTTATTCACACATATTTGTAATCCAAACTTACAAATTCAAACATAGTCTTAATGCAAACATACAAATATAGTCTTAATTCAAACATACAAACATAGTCTTAATGCAAAGATACAAACATAGTCTTAATGCAAAGATACAAACATAGCTAATCAAACATAGTCGTAATGCAAACATACAAACATAGCTAATCAAACAGTCTTAATTCAAACTGAACCACCTTACAAAACTTAATTTCTAGAAATTACATACAAAAGCAATAAAGCAAGTAAGAAGATAATTATTACAAATCCCACAATTAGTAGGTTCTTAAGAATTTCGAGTTGCTTGACAACATAAATGGGATAAAAGTGGACTTCGTCACACCAAGCGCGAAAGATGCCACCTTCGGTACAATAACACGCATAAAATTCACGACCCGGGTTAGCCTTAGTGCCGGATTCCTTCACAACACATGGTCGCCTACACTTGTTGCAAAAATACAATGGCATCCCATAACTACTGTTGCTTGTTGCTTTCATCTCTTTACCAATAAAAACTTGCTGCATGACACAAAAGGTGGTATCAAATATATCAGGCCACAGTTTTAAAATCAATAGAAATCTTTACTGAAATCGAGTACTGATATATCCAACAAATCTTGCTGCATGAAACAAAAAGTGGTATCAGATATATCAGGCCACAGTTTTAAAATACATTGAAATCAGTACTGAAATCGAGTACTGATATATCCCACAAATCTTGTTGCATGAAACAAAAAGTGGTATCAGATGTATCCCACAACAAACAGTAACCAAATACTGGTATACAAAACGAAATGAATACAGTAACCAAATACTAAGCAAACAATGCTGACGAAATTCGTAAAAATCAGCCAAATTACTGGTATAATGCTGACCTAAACAAAATCCCCGATAAAAACAGTAGCTGAGAAAACAAATTTAGTCAAAATCGAACTCACAGTCTCCTCTTTTGAGCAGCGTCGCCTCTTTGAGCTTTTTCGTCGAGTCCTCTGGGAAGAACGACCAGCTTAGGGTTACTGTTTTTCGTCGCCTTTTTGAGCAGCGTCGCCTCTTGGTGGTCGTCTGCTTCTTCGCCGGGAATGTCGCCCAGTTCGAGAAGGAGCAAGAGGAGAAGGAGTGGATTTCAATTTCGTTCTGTGTACAGTAGAGAGAACGAGGAGCAAGAGGAGAGACGGAAGGGATTGAAGAAAAGCACTGGACGCTTCCATTTAATTAAATTCAACCGATCAGCGACATATCTTAACACGAATCTTGATAAAAAACGAACGGCTGCGATTATCAAGCACAGAGGCAGCGGTGCTTGGCCAAGCACCGTAGCCTAATTCAAATTAATGTTATTATATTGATTTTTAAAACCAAATCTAATTGCAATAAGAGTATTATATTCTTAAAATATTTTAGATTATTTTGAGCATCTTTTATAGCGTATATAAATTATTTTTAGTATATTTTTGTACAACTTTTTCTATTTTTTATAACACACTTGTCAATGTGTCAATGTGTCATTATATAAATTACTAGATTTATAGACAAAAGAATAATATTTACTAAGTTTTTAAAAGAATTTTGTACTGGTCAGACTCTCCTTTCAAAATTATAGCATTTCTCCAACTTTCTAAGGGTGTGAGCCTATTTGCCCAAAAAACACAAACAAAAAATCGCATAGACACCTACCTCAAATTCTACAGCAAAATCTAGACACTACTCCTATTCTATTCAGGCATAAACGAATGAGGACTGCAATTTTGGCAAATCAAGTCCAGGCACGTGCCTGAGCTTGCCCCTATATAGCTCCGCGATTGGTCCTGGAACCAGGGCGAAGCCAGGGGTAAGCGCCCCTTGGATTTGCAAAATAACCTTGTGTGTTTTTACGACGTGTCAAATTATTTTGTAAAATAACCATG
>CAXKVX010003847.1:0-33327 GCA_964058865.1 Eleocharis quinqueflora
GGCGAAGATAAGTTGTGCGCAAGGGGGAAGGCCAGGGTTTTGCATAGCTGGACCAAACTTTTTTAATATAATCTATTTATTATATAATTGTTTTCAGCGAAACCTTTTTTTGCATTTTCTTTTGTAATATTAGATAATCATAGCTAGCTTTCTGAGAAATATTATCGAAACAGGATTTTCATGGAGGTCACAGCATTACTTGGTTATTTTCTTCTCAACGTTCTATCTTTATTTCAAATAATTATAATCATAAATTTATTTTGAAAAAAAAGTTCTGGCAAGGGGAATCAGCTATACGTACCCCCGGATCCGTATCTGCTGTTATTTCGAGGGAATAACAGGGCTCTATTATTTCGCTACCGAACGTCCGATTTATACGGACGGCACAAATGGACTGCACGGAACCCGCTGTATCATATAAGTTATTTGTAAGATCGAAAATGAACGGTCGGATATGAAATAACAGGACGTTGTTACTCTCTTGGAATAACAACGGATATGAAATCACGTACCCCCGTACTGAATGGCTTTCAACCACTGCTGCGGGCTTTTTTTCCGATGAGGTCCTGATTGGCGGATCCCTGTGAGGTCAGGGGAGAAAATTTGTAAATTTTCTTTGTGTATTTATATTATTTATCATTCTTTTTACAAAATAATCTTCTATATTTAAAAATATATAATATATATATATATCACACCAATTTTGCATCGATAATTAATGGTACAACAAAATTAGTTTTGATCCATATACATAGCAGAATTTTGCTTATTTTGTACAAATTTTTTGCTCTCCTGAACTATAGAGAACAAATCATTGGTTTCGTTAGTTAATTAATTTGTTCATGCTCCGAATCTGCAGCTAATGTTAATTAATAACAAAAAGATTATTTAGAACATCACTTCAGTTTTTGTCAAGAAAAGAACGCCGCCTCCATATTAATTAACAAAAATATTAGCACCTTAAGCACTGCATGTGCACTTTCGATAAAATAAATATTCAATTATCGCCGCTTTTGTTACTGCAAATCTGAGCACTTTATTTGCATCAAGTTTCATACTATTCTCAACTTATAATATCTAACCCCCTGAATCACATCACAGTCGGTCGTTTCCTATATATAATGCACCAAATCTGGATCATTCGCTTCTTGTGATAAGTCCAAAATTGATATGTTTTTACCCAGGGTTTATCGTGTATTAATAAATTAAGTCAAAAATTTTAAAAGTTCAAGTCACTATCCTATTTATGCTTTAATACTGAAAAACATGAACTTTGGAGCAATTTGGACGCAATTGGACGCTACGAAACAAGTTGGAATGATGACTAGAGCAAATTTATTGTCTGCCAAGTCAATTGTGACCGCAAGAACCTTTATTGTGGCTGCAATCATCCTCAAGAGATAGGCATTTCAGAAGACCACATTCACACAAGCCAATTCCGACGGCAGAAGTCCAAGTTGTGGTCGAAGTAGACAAGACTCCATACGAGGTTTGGACGGGGAGGGTCCCCAACTTATTTTTCTAAAAAATTGGGACTGCAAAGCTTATGTTAGGCGTTAAATATCTGACAAGCTTGGTCCTAAATCTGACAAATACTTCTTTAGCAGTTATTCGAGGGAAACCAAGGGTTACTACTTCTATCATAAGTCAGATAATAAAATATTTTTTGTCTGACATGGTGCATTTTTGAAGGAGGAGTTCCTCTCCAAAGAAAGAAGTGGGAGCAAGGTTACACTCGAAGAAATTCGGGACTTACTTCTTGATAATTCGGGTCAAACAGAGGTGGAATAAGTTCCAAGCGAGGCTTTGGAACAAGATCAGCTTGTACCACATGTTAGAAGGTCAGGAAGGATAGTCCAAGCGCCTGAGAGGTACTTGAAACTACATGAGATATTACTTGTTGGTGATATCGATCCCTTGACATATCATGAGGTAATGTCAAGAGAAGACTCCGATGAATGGCTCAAAGCCATGAAATCTGAATTGCATTCCATGAAAGACAATCAAGTAATGGACCTGGTTGACCTACCGGATGGGATAAAACCCGTTAAAAGTAAATGGGTCTTCAAGAGAAAGACCGACATGGATGGCAACTTGACTGTGTACAAGGCACGTCTAGTAACGAAAGGTTTTACTCTAGTCGAGGGGATCGACTATGATGAGCCCTTTTAACCAGTGGTCAAGTTCCAGTCAGTTCATATCCTTCTAGCAGTTGCCGCATTTCATGACTATGAGATTTGGCAAATGGATGTCAAAAACATGTTCCTGAACAGGATTCTGGATGAGGATGTGTACATGGTACAACCTAATGGTTTTGTCGATCCTGAAAAGGCTGAGAAGGTATGCAAGTTTAAGAGATTCATTTATGGATTAAAGCAAGAATCTCGAACTTGGAACATAAACTTCGATGAAGAGATCAAAAATTTGGGATTCGTGAGAAACCCAAAAGTACCTTGTGTTTACAAGAAGTTGAGTGGGAGCTCGGTTGTGTTTTTGGTGATGAACGTCGATGACATTCTTTTAATTGGGAACGAGGTTCTTATGCTTGAATATGTGCAGACATCATTGAGTATGAGACTCTCAATAAAATACTTGGGAATGCCTACCTATATTCTGGGTATCCGAATCTTTCTTGAAAGATTCAAGAGACTCATACGTTTGAGTCAAAGTACATACATAGGGAAAGTATTGGAGAAGTCCAATATGCAATATTCCAAGAGAGGTTTCCTACCTATGTCACATGGCATTTCTCTCAGTATGTCTCAGTGTCCAAGGATACGTGAGCAAAGAGAGAATATGAGTATTTTTCCATATGCCTCGGCTATTGGGTCCATTGTGTATGACATGATATGTACACGCCCAGATGCATCTTATGCGCTTAGCATGACTAGCAGATACCAAAAAGATCTTGGAGAGGACCATTGGACAGTTGTTAAGAATATTCTTAAGTGCTTAAGACTAAGTATTTGATTTTGATCTACGACGGTAAGGAGCATCTTGCAGTTATGGGACTACAATGCTACTATCCAAACCGACCGTGATGACTCTTATGTCACAAACAGGATACATATACATGCTCAATGGTGGAACTGTTTGTTGGAGGAATTCTAAACAGGACAGTGCAAGTGAATCCAATGTAGAGGCTGAGTATATGGTTTCTTGCGAGGCAGGCAAATGAGAGTTTGTTGAGAATGGAGACATCAAAATGTGCAAAGTAGGCATGGACAACAACACAGCTGATTCGCTGACAAAACCACTTTCATTGGCCAAGCATGAGAGACATATCGGCGCTATGGGTATATAATGCATGAGAGACTCATACGAGATACTTAATTGACTCCAGCATAATCGTATAAGATGTAATATAGCTTGATACGGGATATCTATTTAATCATGATATGAGATACTTAATTGTCTCTAGTTCAAGTGAGAGATTGTCGATTTAGTAACCTAGAGGACCAATCATTTGTGATGGTACTCTCGTTTAGTTTTATTTATTGGAGGATTATATCATTTTGCTCCTTGAGTTTTATATACTTCATAGATTATTTGAGTTGAGGACTCGAATTGTGAAACTCTAAATTATCCCTAATCTTATATCATTAGCATGGAACACTAAATGATTATATATATAGACTTTATGTGGATTAAGGTGTGGTCATGTTTCACAGATCACTTATATGAGATATATGTTTAATCACATAAATATACATGTACGAGGTACGTGATATTGGATATGACCCACCTTGACTTGCTTTCGAGATTATGTTTGTGTCATCTGGAAAGTCATAAATTAGTATTAGTTCTATTATCTAAGATATCATAATTCTAGATAATTAATGTATATTTTGTGCGATTGTCAAACACTACTTTTAACCGAGGGCTATAAAGATAATTTTCAAATATACGTGAATTATGCTAGAAGTTATGGATAGTCAATAAGATATATTTGTCCGTCTCATTTCATTTGAGGTTAGTGATATCTCTGGGCCCCTTGATGTAGTGATAATTGTTATGCATGTATTTGTGATCATGGAGGATACAAATAATAATTATGCACTAAGGATCAAGAAAATGGTTAATGGTCAAGGATGACACATTCCTACACTTGACATTAACCAATGGATATTACGTGACAAAGAAATCGATACGAAAGAATAAAGGATCACGATTTGTCTGTGTTAGATCGTGTGATCATAATGCATTGCTAGATTTCAATTATGATTTATAAATTAATATTTATTAATTTATTGTTGATCATGACAAGTTCATCGATTCAGCGAAGTAAAAAAGAATTTCAGCGAGATTTTGCTTCGACCTAACGATATTTTGTCAAATATGCACTAGTAGCAATTAAGCGATATTTATTTGCATCTGCAAAGCAGATGTGCATCAGCATAAAAAAATATTTATTTGCATCTGTCATGCTGATGTGCATCATCATTTTAGAACATCTCTACTTTTCCATTTTTCGAAATAAAAGTAACTGCATTTATTCGCATCTGCAGTGCGGATGTGCATCAGTTATCCTGATACAACATGTCCAAATCATAATTTCAAGGCACGAAAAAATTTCTACTGATGCTAATAAAAAATGCAGATGCAAATAGTGCATCTTCCTGTAGTGCTGGTACAAGAATAAAAAGGGGAAGTTTTGCTTGGAGTACTTGGCTAGGTTTTGAATTTTATCAAGGGTTTTTTTCTTATCATCATTTGATTATGTAAAAGTTAGGAAGACAAGGGCGGATGGCTATTTTGCATGCTTGAACAGTTTGGGCAAGTGATTAATTAAGCCCATCTTCACTATGCTGCCAAGATTTTAGTACAACAAAGGAATACTAAGGTGCTCAGCCATGTTTCAATCTGGTTTCTTGCTTCATTGCACCTATTTGAAACTGATAATAATTTGTTTACATATTTACCAAGATTTGAGCTTCAAAACAAGATGGAATTTGCAAAGAAAGATACAAATGACAGAGGGATACAGTCATACAGATATAAATACTTCATTTTTGGCATGCTTTTAAAGAGACTTAACTAAACATCCTTATGGGAAATACCACATACATGAGTCATCAGTTCATTACTGTCATACATTGGGAATTCTCTTTCACTGGACTTGTGATTACTTTGCACTTATGTACATGTACAAATAAAAAAGGTAAGAAGTCTGTGGAAAAGATTAAGAGGAAAATTGAAAATGCTTTATTTCTTCTGTGTATTTTACAAGCTCTGTACAAGAGTATATATAGATGAATTGTTTCCTACTAGCCGTTTGGCTAATTCCTAATTTACACTATTGCCTAATATTGCACAAATACATCTGTATACAATATGGCCGTTGGCCATTTGGTTTGTTTCCTATTCTTGAATTGTTGCCTAATATTAGCCTATGATGAGTAATATGCTGAGGCTGATTTTATTCTTCAACACTCCCCCTCAAGTTGGGCTTGAATAAATTGATTAAGCCTAACTTGTTGATTATGGTTTCAAACGCCGGCTTGTCGAGCGCCTTGGTGAACACATCTGCCAGTTGTTCTTGACTCCTGATAAAAGGTGTTTCAATTTCTCCCGATTGTACCTTGTCTCGAACAAAGTGGCAGTCAACCTCAATGTGTTTTGTTCTTTCATGAAATACTGGATTTGAGGCAATATGTCGTGCTGCCTGGTTATCGCAAAACATACGCATAGGCCTCTCACAGTCTATCTTCATATCTTGTAGTAGGTGCTTAATCCAGGTGAGTTCACTTGCTGTAGATGCCATAGCTCGATATTCTGCTTCTGCACTAGATCGAGTCACAACGTTCTGCTTCTTGCTCTTCCATGTTACCAGATTTCCACCTACAAACGTACAAAATCCCGTGGTTGATTTTCTGTCACAGCTTCCAGCCCAATCTGCATCAGAAAAGCCAACCACATTGTTAACAATATTTTTTCTCATCCAAATTCCTTGGCCCGGAGTACCTTTGAGGTACCTTAGAATTCTATCGACGGTCTTAAGTGGCTAGTACGTGGTGCATGCATGAATTGGCTTACAACACTAACTGCAAATGCAATGTCAGGTCGGGTTACTGTGAGATATATTAATTTACCCACTAACCTTTGATATTGTCCTATGTCAGTTAATGGTTCACCATTTTCTGGTCCAAGCTTAACATTGGATTCCATTGGGGTAGCAGCTGGTTTTGCTCCTAATTTACCAGTTTCTTTTAGCAAGTCAAGGATATATTTTCTTTGAGACAGAAATAGTCCTTTACTCGAGTGGGCTATCTCTATTCCAAGAAAGTAAGACAGTGTGCCAAGATCTTTGATCTCAAATTCACTTTTTAATAATTGTTTGACTCGTGTTATTTCATTATTATCATTTCCAGTGATGATAATGTCATCTACGTAGACAAGAATTATGATGTTTGTTTTTTCAGAATGTTTGACAAACATGGAGTAATCAACAGTACTTTTAACAAAGTTGTGCTTTAGAAGAAAGAGGCTTAGTTTTGCATACCATGCTCTCGGAGATTGTTTTAGCCCATAAATTGCTTTCTTTAACTTACACACTAATGAAGGATCTGAAGTCATCTTATGTCCTAGGGGAAGAGTCATGTAGACTTCTTCTTCTAGATTGCCTTGAAGGAACGCATTCTTTACGTCCATTTGAAATAGATTCCAGCCTAAGTTGACAGCTACTGATAGCAAAATTCTAACAGTACTCATCTTTGCTACTGGTGCGAATGTTTCTTGATAGTCAATACCATAGGTTTGGGTGAATCCTTTGGCTACTAGTCTGGCTTTATACCTTTCTATTGTGCCATCACTATTGTATTTTATTTTGTATACCCATTTACATCCTACTGGTCTCTTTCCTTTAGGTAGGTTGACAATGTCCCAAGTATTATTTTTTTCTAAGGCACCTAGTTCCTCTTTCATTGCTTTTTGCCAGATTGGTTGGGAGTTGGCTTCGACAAAATTGACTGGTTCAGTTTGATTAGTAATATTACTTAAGTAAGTTCGATAATTTGAAGATACCTTATCGTAACTTAAGAATTTTTGAATAGGATATGTGACCTGGTGAGATACATAGTCTCTTAGCCTTGCAGGGGGTTGAGTTTGGCGTGTAGATCTTCTTCTGATGGCAGTTTCTTCATTGATTGATTGGTCTTCATGAGATGTTTCATCGGTTGTTTGATCTTCATGAGAGCCTTCATCACTTGCTTCTTCTCCCCCTGAAGAAATTGCTTCTGATTCATCTAGGACTTCAACCTGTTCTTGATTTATTATCTCGGGAAACATAAGGTTATGCGATATTGTTGTGTTTGGTAGGTCACTTTGTTCGATTTTGTTGTAATATGGTTCATTTTCAATGAATGATACATCTCGAGAAATGTATAGTTTGTGATTTTGTGGGTCGTAGCATTTGTAACCCTTTTTTCCAGACGAATACCCTAAAAATATTGTTTTGACTGAGTTTCTATCTAACTTGTCATTTCTTTTTATGTGTACAAAGCATGTGCACCCAAAGACTCGAATATGATCTAAGTCTATTTTCCTCCCCTTGAGAATTTCCAAAGGGCTCATGTCCTTTAGTTTTTTACTTGGTAACCTGTTTATAAGGTAGGTTGCTGTTAAGACAGCGTCAGACCAATAACTCTTGGGAACGTTATTTTGAAATAGTAATGACCTAGTAACTTCAAGAAGGTGACGGTTTTTTCTTTCTGATATACCATTCTGTTGAGGGGTATTAACACATGTGGTTTGGTGAAGAATCCCTCGTTGCTTAAAAAAGTTGGTAAAGTTGTTGTTGACGTATTCGGTTTCGTTATCGGATCTAAAGATTTTAACTTTGGCATTATATTGGTTGGTAATAAAGTTAAAAAATTCTTGAAAACATGAAAATACATCACTTTTTGCTTTCAAAAGGTAGATCCAAGTAGTACGAGAATGATCATCAATAAAAGTAACAAAATACTTAAAATTATTATATGACTCGACAGGAGCAGGACCCCAAACATCTGAGTGAATTAAATCAAAACAAGTTTCTGCTCTGTTGAGCGATGAAGGAAATGGTAGCCTAGCTTGTTTGGCAAGTTTGCAAATTTCACAATTGCTTGAATCTAACTTATAACAAAAAAGTTTATTTAGAACTTGATCAGATGGGTGACCAAATCTCCAGTGTAGAAGTTTGTCACGACTAATCGGCCTTATTGATGTAAGGCACTTATTGGTAGTATCATCAAGGTAATATAGACCATTCTTAAAATTCCCCTCACCAATCTTCTTCCCTGTAACTTGGTCCTGAAATATCACCTTATTTGATGAGAAAATCACTTTGCAATTTAAATCTTGGATTATTTTTCTAACTGATAACAAATTAGAGGTAAAGTCAGGTATGTACATGACATTATTGATATTATTGTTAAGAAGATTGGTTGTACCAATTCCTAAAATTTTGGTTTTATTTCCGTTGGCAACTGTTACATGTTGGGGTTCTTTTAATTTGGTGACATTTCGTAACATGTTAGGGTTGCAAGTCATGTGATCGGTTGCTCCAGAGTCTATAACCCAACTTTGATAGGGACAGTTACTACTAGATTTTAGGGCATAATTTTGATCTAATGTTTCACAAAAATTAGTACGAAAATTAAGGCATTTAGATGAACCTGAACCTGCCGATTGTTTCTGTAGCAGATTTGTCAACTGGGTCATCAGCAGTGAGAGTTGTTCAGTTGATGTCACAGCTGATCCAGAGGTGTTCTCTCCAGATCCCGACCCCTTTATTTGGTCGCTTCGCTTCCCATCGGGAATGTCGCTTCGCTTCTCATCAAACCCGTCGCTTGGTTCCCCTTTGCTTATTCCGCCAAAAGCTTCTTTTCGCCTTCCTCCTCCCCATCCACCCTTGTTTCGTACTGGCCGAAGATTGGGATGTAGCACCCAGCAGCCGTCTCGGCTGTGTCCTGCACGTTTGCAGTGGTCACACCAGTCGACTGCTGTGGCCCCCTTTGTTCTGGCTGGTCGAAAGTTAGGGTTAGGGTTTTGGTTCTGGAAGGTTTTGAATGCTTGATTTTCGGTTGTTTCTGGCTGAGATGGGTTCATAAGCGATCGTCGAGATTGTTCTTGCTCGATCCTTGTGACTACATCGTCGAAACTGGGCATTTCTGCTGTTGCCAGAATCTGTGACCTAATTGGTTCGTAGCTGGAGTCTAGTGCTCCGAGATATGTAAAGATCAGATCCTACTCGGCTCGTTGTTGAGTTTCAGCTGGATCAGTGGTTGGTGGAAGGTAAATATTTAACTCCTCCCATTTGGACATGATTTCTGTCACCAACTCGTTGTTGCTGAGATTTCCTTGTCTGATTTTCGCAAGTTCTTGTTTAATACTGAAAATATGGGCATAATTTTTTGTTTGACCGTACCTTCTTCTGGCTTTGTCCCAAATTTCTTTTGCTGATTGTGAGTACATGAGTACGTTTGAGATCCTTGGATCCATGGTACTGAGGAGCCAGGACATGATCATCTGATCATTTGTGTCCCAGTCTTCGATTTGTGCTGTTTCTGCTGTTGTTGGTTCATGTATTTTTGCTGGTTTGGGTCTTTCTTTAGTCCCAGTGACAAAGTGCAATTTTCCTTTGCCACCAAGGCCTATGGTTACTGATCTGGCCCATGGTATGTAATTTTTGTTGCCACAGAGGGTGATGTTGGTGAGTTTGGAGTTGTCGAATTGTTGTGTCATGGTTTTAAGGTTTCTGGTAAGAACATATGCTGGTTTTTGATAAGAACAGGTGCTTACTTGGTTAAGATTCGGGTCCCCTTTTTGTTTTTAAATTGCCCTGTGATGCTAAACTGAGAGGCAAGAGTTGCTCGCCAGTCTTGGCTTGAGTCGACCGCTGCCTGATATTGTCTGAGGGCCTTGAGTATTGCTTGGAACTGTCTGCAGGTCTCGTTAACTGCAACAGTACTTGAGATTGTTGAGTCAGGAAATTACCCGCTCTGATACCATGTGGAAAAGATTAAGAGGAAAATTGAAAATGCTTTATTTCTTCTGTGTATTTTACAAGCTCTGTACAAGAGTATATATAGATGAATTGTTTCCTACTAGCCGTTTGGCTAATTCCTAATTTACACTATTGCCTAATATTGCACAAATACATCTGTATACAATATGGCCGTTGGCCATTTGGTTTGTTTCCTATTCTTGAATTGTTGTCTAATATTAGCCTATGATGAGTAATATGCTGAGGCTGATTTTATTCTTCAACAAAGTCTGTTTTGAATTACTCTAGTTGTTTACAAAGTTTATTGTTATTTAATAAAATGAACATGAGAGATTATAAAAAAAAGGGGAATGGACAGATGGTGCTCAGCCATATTTTGTGCTTCCTTGCACCATTTAGTATACAACATTGATAAATGAACAGTTGTTTGATCAATTATGCATTTAGGACTCTAGTTTTGGAAAATATGTGTATTTCCCCTTAAATCTTGACATCAGGGCTGCAATTTTTTGCATATATGCTATAATTCTACACAAAAGATTTTATTAAACAGAGGTTTGATTTTGATGAATAATATACAAGCTTAAGGGTGACCTCGGTACTGACGTACAATGAGTCAAATTTATGCTACAGAAATGTAATAAAAAAAAGACAGATTTCAACTTTTCAAAACAGCAAAATTAGAACAAGAAGATGGAGATAGTGTATATTATAAACTAATCATTTTTTATTCTTAGTCTGACATTTATTGCTATGTAATAGATGTATGTATATATTTTTTTATCTTTTTCAAAGAAACTGAAAATATATGTACAGTCATGTTTATTGCAATAAGAGCAGAGATACAGGACAGTAAAGTTGAACATGTTCCCATCTCTTACCAGAAAACAAATGAAAAAGGAAGGAGTTCTGAAGCCATACTTTTAACTGGAACTTATTTTAAGTGTATTTTGTATTTTTTAACTTAACCCTAGACTTTTTTTTTTTTTAAAAAAAAAAACTAAGGTTGTAAAAGTTCTAATTCACATTTTACTACTCAAAATGTTCTAATTAAGAAAGACACAGGAGGACTTTTACAATTGTAATGTAACTATTTGCCAAAGAGTTTTGAATTTTGATCAAAATTGAAAGTTATGCAAAGAAATTTTTTACAAAAAGAGCTAACGAGTCGGATGCTACCATAGCTTGGCAAGTCTGAGCTCTTGCACCAAAAGATCCAAAGAAAGAAAACCAAAAAGGATAAAAATGCAATGATAAAGTAATCACTACATGCTTCTCATATACTTGAGATGGAATTTAATACAGTACAACGAGAAAAACAGTCATACACAAAAACTTAGTATCTTATTTCAAAAAAAAAAATAAAGGACGGTCAAAAATTTCCACAGATGCAAAGATGCGGACGGTATAAGAGGCATGTTTAGATGCTTCAAAGCTTACCATCCCCATAAACAACACAGAAAATTGTGTGGAGAAATGCAAGAGGCATGTTCATTCATAAAAATAAATTGGTTCAATAATTATCAGTACAGAATTAGAGATAGGAAAATGTTCCGTAGATGTCAATATTGATATCGACTATTGATACCGATGTTATTACGCACATTTAGTTAAGTTATTATGAATATTATTTGAGTTATTATGCATGTTATTTCATGTTATTTTTGCACTGAAAAAATTATTATGCATATCAACAAAATAATGTGCACAATAACTCAAATAGCATGCATAACTATTTCAGTACAAAAAATAGCATGCATAATTATTTTGGTACACAAAATAACATGCATAATAACTCAAATAATATACATAATAACTCAACACAATTTGCATAATATCATTGATATCGATAGTCGGTATCAATATTAGTATATAAGTATTCAGCTCCCTTAGAGGTAACCTTAAGAATAACGTCATATGTCAAAGAATTCCGAACTACTCATCTAATCATCTTAAACCGGACGTCTATGTAGAGTTCTCAAAACCGTGTCTGTGTGTCTAAAAACGGCACAGAACGACACGTCACGACACGGTTAAGAGACAACACGGGACACGACACGATATTGTTCACGTGTCGTGTCTTAAGCGTGTCGTGCTTAGGTTTCATAATGTAGGGCACGACACGGAACGTTTACGAGGAGAGGCACGGCACGGCACGACACGAAAACACAGCACGAAACTACACGAGAACACGTCTAGACACGACACATTAGGCACGACAAGACAACACAAATAGGCACGAGTAGGCACAGATAAGCACGGAAGTTCAAATTTTTTTGAAATTTTCCAGCGGGAGTTGTAACTTGTAAATTCGTTCAACCTCTAAAATAGTGCCAAGTGTCAAGTGCCCACTGGGACACTGGCACACTGCCAATTAATTTGTAAGCTTTTGCAAGTGGCAAGAAAATCACCAAAGTGGCTCACTAGCCCACCGTGACGCTGGCACACTGCCATGTCTTGTCCCTATGCCATGTTTTTCTACTTAGTTTTTATATTATTTTTGGCAGGATTAACACGGATAAGGCACGTTGTGCCGAAGCAACACGGCACGACCAAACACGTCACGATTAGACACGACACAATTAAGATACGACACATTTAGGCACGACACAGTTAAGACACAGTACGATTAAGACACGACACGTTTAGGCACAGCACGATTAAGACACGACACGTTTAGACACGACGTTCCAATTTTTGGCACGACATTAAACGGCACGGTAAATATAATAAAATACTAAATGTGTCGTATCGTTCTGTGTCTTGCCAAGTCGTATTTGAAACGAAACGACACGGAACATCACGAATTTAGAACACTACGTCTATGGTTGATTCCAGAGTTCTGACACGAGGAGAAGGAGAAAGGCCCCGATCTATTTGAGGAACCTAAGTTAAATCCACTCTATCGGAGCCTACAATAGACAATCTTTTCCAGCCCATAATTAAATCCAATTAATGGGCTTGTGAATCTCTCTCTCTGGTATAGTCTGGTTGCATGTTGAGACCTAAATTGGAAGCGGATGTGGCTCATATAAAGCGAGCGGAAAGTATCCTCTGCGTCCAATTCCGCATTGCTTTTGAACCTCTTTTTATCTAAACCGTCGGATTAAATCTCAATGTCTGAACGTTAATATTATAATGCTAGAAGATGCAGACAGCAGCATTAAAAAGGAGGCAGAGGATATGATTTCATGGAGCAAGTGTTATATTGGAATTAAAATTTTATGAATACATTATATAACCCTTAAAACTTAAAGATTTTTATGGTTCCGACTCTAGAGTTTTAAGAGAAATTTCACTTTTTTTTGGTATTGGACGTCGTAAAAGATATAAGCCTGAAAACAATCGTCTTTACGTGTAACAGTAAGCGATAAAATTTTCTTCAACATAACAGAGCCGACATCAAAATTGAAGTCCATAGACAACACTTAATGTAACAGGATATGATTTTCTTCAACATAACAGAGGATATGATTTCAATTAATTAATCTTGCTTAACAATAATTAAAGACAACACTTAACCTACAAGCAATATAGCTGGCATGGGCCATACTGGCACGAACCGCAGAAAAACTTCATTTTCATGCCTCCTGTCAATTATTAATGCATTTTGCACATATGCCAAAACTATCTATATAATTATGGCAAAAAATAATCATTGATATCTTACAATTAATCAAGTTCCTCCTCCAATTATACTAAAAAAACAGAAAATGACTTTACACTTGCATTTGGAAAAAAAAGAATATGAAACCTTCCGCCTCAAACCTTTTTATTTTCTCTAACAGGACATGATAAATAAAATAAACAAATCGAGCTATATTATTCACCATCAAAACCAAATATATACCAATCAACTGACAGATTAAACATATTCAACAATTTAGAAATTTTTATTTTAGTTTGTTTTCCTGCAGTTTGCTCTAATCTCTCCATTATTCCCAGTTAAGGGGCTTACATTTCCCATTTTAATCATTGCCTGCACGAAATCGGTAGCGAAAATAGCAGAATTTCTGCTATAAACGCGCACAAATATATCTGCTGGTGTATTGTTGAACAATTCCTGATCTGAATGCAACAACCCAGCCCGGTTCATGATGTTTTGGAAGTACCCATTATCGAATCGGTTAGGGCTTTGAAAATCAAGTGCCGCCAAATTGCTGTCCCCACCTGACTGTGGACAGGCCTGCTGACGCGTCGCCAGAAAACTAGGGTTAACATTGGCATCACTGTAAATGTGGCTGCGGAAATTTGTGCAACGTGCCTGACCAATGGTGTGGGCCCCTGATAGAGCAGTCAAGTCCCGAATGCTGAGACCTTTGGAGCCGAATGCAGAGACTAGGGAGCTGAAGCTCGATGAAGGACCCGGGAGGTTGCTGTTAGCTGCACTGAAGCTGGCCGTGCGCGAGTCTCTGCGACCCAAAAAAACTGACCAGCTGGGACCACCGAGCTGCATTTTTAATAATTGTTAGATCAATGCCGTAAAATGGTGATTGCCATTCTTGATGGCACTGTTAATTAAGCAGACAATATTTTTTTATGGAATGAACAACTGCCTTTTATCCTTTTTCTATAACCAAATTAATTTACTTTATTTTCTGAAAATAAATGTATTTAAATAGGTAATTGTGAATTAAAAATATCACACTGTAATAAAGGTGTTTATGCCTTTATGGTGAGGGTGTATCAATATTAAAAGTGAATTAAATGAACATAGTAATAGGCCTAATATTTAATGCTAAGGGTACAAATTTTCAATTAATGGTTACAACGGTTTCTGTGAGTAATTAAGGTCCTAACATTTTGGTGGTTTATACAGAATCCACATGTCAATTTTTGCCAGACTGCATATAATAATTGAAGGTTTTACAAGGACAGGACTGAATTTTTCACCTTTTGATTGTGCAGAATTAGGATGAAGAAAAGACATTTCTCCTAACATACAGGCTCTCAAGAGAGCGACGTGTACTATCATATCACATCATGATCATGGTATTAGTGAAATCTCTTATATAACATCAGAAAATGCACTTTCTATTAGTTCACTGCCGACTATAATTGTTACTCTCACGTCTACCAGCACCAAAACTACGTGCTTTCTTAGTCGGCATGATATGATTGCTTAGCTAGCTAGGTTCACCTTTTTCTGCTGGAAAGTGTTCAACCATCTCTAATTATACCTAATACCTAAGGGGAAATATTAAAGAGATATTCACATTATATGAGTTATAATCAAATTAATAACTTCATTATGCAACTATTTTGTACAGTTTATAATTAATATTCAGCTTAACGATGCGATCAAAACTATCTAAATTTAAATGATCTAAACTCCCGCATAAGTGAAACTGTTGTTTAAACGGGTATTACTAAATTGCGTATTATTTCTTTATTAATATGAAATGATTGAAGGAAACAAGCTAGGATGAAGAAATAAAAAGAAAAAGGTAAAAATCAAATATCATTTAGGTACTGGTAAAAACTGATATTTGTAGAAACTTTGTGTTTTTACTAAAATGAGAGTTATATAGAAGTAAACGTTCTAGATAATTAAGAATTAAATTTGATACGACACTAACCAGGTTGACACCGTCCCGAGCAGCAAGGGCAAGAATATCAGCACACGAAACAACCCCTGCACAGGCTGCCTCGACTTGCGATTTTATAGCATCTATGACTTCGAATCCACGGAGAGAGCCGGCATTTGGACCAGCATTCTTCTCACCTTGGAATGTCGAGGTGTCATCTAAAAGTACTGAGCCATCACAACCCTGAAAAATTGGATTCATGAAATAATATTATGATAGTTGTTCATGTAGCATAGTTTCAAAATTGACACTATTGCATTATTTTTGGTCGCCTTATGAATTAGTATTCAATTTTTACAATCTTAATGGGTTTTATTTTTTTAAATAATTAATTATTAAGAACAATATGTATACTATAGTTACTAGTAATAGTGACTATAATGATAATAATGACTATGATAGTAATTTAATGATTATTGTAATTTTATATAACAACGACCCAGAAAGATATTAATTACATTCATTTGTCTTTCCATTTTATTAGTACCATCCATCTTTCGACTACATTTCAATATTCCTCATTCCCATCTTGCCATCATCACACAAGGTGCCTTTATTATTATTATGGTTATTTTTATTTTAAAGATGCTTCTATTATTAACAGCATAAAGTGTTATTGTCGGTTCAATATGAAAATCCAAATTAAACAAAAGTTGTGAAGAATAGGGAAAAAATAACAGAAAAAAGAAAAGAAACAAAAACAGAGGTAGAGGTAGAGATATATTGTACATTCACAAAGCAATCATGAAAGAAGAGACGCAGAATGGAGGCGCCCATGCGCGGGTCCTGAGCAACAGCCTGAGACATGACTGATCTGACGATTGATTGCAAATTCGGGCAGCGACCACCGTAGAAACGGGGAGAGAGTTGTGCATTGGAGGTGTGTGCTAAGAGAGAAACAAGAGCAAGCAAAACAAGTACTCTGGCAAAACCCATTGCTAACTACAGCTTGGTTTGCTCTGAGACAATTAATTGAAGACTGGTAAGTGGTAACTGGTTAGACACTTGGAGGAAATTGTATATATACTGGCGTGTGTCAATGTGTCATATATAGTTTATTAACGAATCATGTAAGTTGCTGGAAATGAATCTGTTTCATCTATTGGAAATCTGGCTGGATTAGGTGGTTAAGAAAAAGGTGTTTGTTCCATGGTGTTGGTGTATACCCCAGTGCTCTTTAATTACGCGTGTCCTCTAGTGTGGCCGCCTGGTTGCTAACTGCGTTTGATTCTACTTCAAGTGTAATGTTTCAAATAAAATATGTGACCTCTATTGCATATTTGCATGTGTATGTATAGTGTAGGTTTTGTTCTAGATTCTTTAATTATTTCCTCTATTGAATGTCTACTTTCTTTTCTATCAAAAAAAATAATGTTTACTTTCTTGAAATGTGTGCTACAAACATATGATAAATATACAAGGAAAAAGGCCGAGTAAAATTCCAACAAGTATCATTAGTAGTATTTCTTATGATTACTTTAGGTGTTATTGTGACTTGTGATCATGATCAGCCCCCCTTTAATTTGAGTACATTTGGTAATAATAAAGACATTTTGTAATTGCGTTTGAAATATACCTTTCCCCTCAAGAGTTTCATGACATGGCTCAAATCATTTCATGAGATATTGACATACCAACATACAAAAAATTTCAAAACTATTATTATATATTAAAGCCTATCTTATCAAATATCTAGCCAATTGGGTTCATTTCTATCTAATTTTATTTCTCACTGTGGGAGGCCATCAGACACTAATAACCCATCAAGCCCACAGTATTAGGTTCCCTTTTTCTGGACCATTCTTAGACCATGATCGACCCATATTGAGAAAAATCTAAAATCATACTTTTAATTATGTTTTCCTCTGTTTAAGAGAGATAACACATCTTTTTTTTTTTTTATTCATTGTCTGTAGACTTACAACACACACCCACAAACAAAATAGAAAATAAACTTGAAAAACTCTCCTAAAAGCAGTTCTTAGTGTAGTTTGAATTCCAGACTTTCTCCATAAAAATCTTGTGCCTCACCACTACACTAGATAAAATTTGGCGATAACACATCGTTAGTAAACACTAAACACGCAAAATCAATGAATCTACAAACAATCCCCTAGGAGCTGATTGCGCATGCATGTTCCACTAATCACGGCCGAGCCAAATGTCATTTTCCCTCGTTAAAAGCATCTTCACTCCAATTGTAAATCAATTACAATTTGCAACATTTATTGTAGGAATGTAGGTATGGTGTTACTTTCATAAAGGGCATTCTAATTATTGTTTTTGATGAATATTGAAATAGAACTCAATTATGTTTACATGTCTGATCCAATCAATTAGTTTTGATACTTAAAAATATACAAAATTATTTAAATGTTTTATTTTTATTATCATTATGCGGCACAATTGATTTTGGGCATTGTGCCACTTCTCTTCATTTTTCACATACTAATCCAGCATAAAATAAATTCAAAAGTATCATTGAGTTTTATGAATGCTTCTCTTATCAAAAAAAAACGAGGTTTTTCTTACATATGTAAATAGAAAATTTTGTGGCATTGGAGCTCTATGTAAAATACTATATGATAAAACGTTGAATGAGTCTAGGGTGTGCTCCAGAACACTAAATAAGCAATTCATAATATCGCTTACTTTCAATCAAAAAATAATAATATCGCTTACTTGTTTGCATGTATACTTATTTTATATACTTGTTTTCTTTTATTTCTCTATCTCTTTTCTTTTTCTTTTCTTTTTCTTTTGTATATACTTTTTTTCTACACAGTTCATTCTTTTGTTTAAATCATTTCTAAAATTTTGTATAAAACAATTATTAGCTAGGCTTAGAACGTTGTATAAAATTATTATCAATTCATGAGGTCGAACTAGGGCTGTTAAAAAACTCATGTTTAGTTAATTTGGGGGCGGCCAGCTGGCTGCAAATTTAATTTTTATTTTATTTTTTTGAACATCTTTAATACCGGGTGTTAGACAATATGAAATATAAAAGATGAGTTTTAATATCGGATACTCTGCAACAACAGATATAAAAGGTGATTTTTAATATTGATTGCTTTGTAACAACAAATATAAAAGATGACATTTAATATCGGATGCTTTATAACAACGGATATAAAAATCTCCCTTTAATATTGATTACTTCAACCCTTTAATTAACAACCCCCAACTGATATTAAAAAGTTTTTTTAACATATATAAAAGATCAAATACGTAGTATTGACTTGCTTTCTTAGATATGAAATTACACATCATAATATTAAGTATACGGCAAATTAAACATTTTATTTGAATTACTAATATTTTATATAGTAAAATATGACGTCAAATTGTCTGCGAAAATTCGACTAATCAACCGCATTGGTTTGTTTTCAAAATTAATTATATATGCATGATTGATTTACATTGGTTTGTTTTCAAAATTAATTGTCTTTACATGTACATGTTGGCCTTATTGTTTTGACATATCTTTAATTACCTCTAAACTGACCACACACTTAACTTTGAACTACTTGTCTCCGCTAAAAAACAACTAAAACAATTATGGATGATCAACTATCGCTAAACTCTCAATGTAACACTGTAATCAATCATGGCTTATCTGTCATCGTTAAACTCTGATCAATGGAATCCACAAATAGAAAAATATCAAGCATACTGGAAGATTCTATTCATTTTCTTATTTAAATACAACCTCATTGCCTCATTGGTATCATCCTATTGAAATTTACCAACTCTAATTTAATCGAATTCTTTTTTTTTTGTTTCACCCTTGAAAAATAAAAATTACATTCATGATTCTGGTGTCAAAAGTTTGACAGTCTTGACTCTATTTTTCTGCATTCATGTTCATACTAAGCACATGCATGCATTCACGATGCAAAATCAAACGACAAAAATAGTTAAGTATGGTGCAAAATTTCAGACCAGCATTCGCGTTTGAACGATTCATCTAAATGTTGCATTCAGACAACGTTGTGAGTTTGACGTTTGGACGCATGTTCAGACGTAAACGCAGATTTCAAATTACTTGATTTTTTTTTTGCTTTGTTAACTAGAGTTGCCTAGATTTCTGAACGCATCCATCTAAATAACACATGTGAACATAAATGTAATTCTTACTTTTTCAAGATAAGACAAAAAATAATTCAATTTAATCTCCATTTAAGTTTCAAATGTCTCCTATTTGATTATGAATTACAAATTATCATAAGTAAATCAAAAATTGCAAATACTAAAACAAGTGGTAGATTAACTTATTTTTTGCAATTACAAAAACAGAATGTTCTAGTCCAGCTTTATTCCTTTCACTCACATGTTGAGTTGGTATATATATATATATATATACGGCCCCATTTGGTCCACCAAATTTTGGTTTCTTTCACAGCCGACGCTATACAACTTGATTGCGATAAAACAAATTTATTTGTCTTGACATCCATACATACATATCCAAGACTCCAAACCATGAATTGAAGCAGAATCGGATTTATTATTGGGTTTGTAAATTGTACGTAAACGACAGAATTCAATACCACGACTGCCTCCTGAATTTTTCTTTCTCTTTTTTTTTCCCCCTTTTTGTGGTCCTTTCTTGAACAAATTGAATTGCAAAAGCCCCCTGATTTATTAAGTGCTATGTTTACTCTTCAGGTGTAAATCAGTAGATTCAGCACGATATAAGTTGGATGGAAGTATTTTTATATTGTATTCGTTTAAAATGTGCTTTATTAATATTCTAACTTATTCATAAAAATTAGACTTGCTCATATACTGAATAACGAAAATTTAATGGCCAAAACGTATATTAGTAATATATTAATTAATTTTATCAGCTTATAATGTATCTGTACCACGAGCTTTTTGTCAATATTGTATCCGCTAAAGCAGATATGGATAAGATTTTTTTCATTAGTTTATCGGACATGGATATGGATAAAAAAAATTGCTAACTTACCGGGTAAGAGTACGAGTAAGAGCTATATCGTACCGGTTACCCATTGGATAAATTATATAAATATATATATTATAATTTATTTCATAGCTTGAAAACAATTAACTAAATAAAAATTAGAAATAATCTGCATTTCTAAAAAAAAATATACATCGATCATTGAAATATGCATGTCTTATTTTAGTATTAAATAATGCATCATATATATTGATAAAGAAATTGATTTGCATTCTACTTCTTTGATAATTTCATTAATATGTACTAAGTAGTATATTTTTAGTGACAAGTGACATGCGAAGAAATTTTGTGTTTTTTGTAATATCTAAAAAGTTATTTATTGTTGTATTTTAGTAGTATATATTTATTTGATATTATTAATTTGTCAAAAAAAATGTTATGAAATTTTTTTTTTTTATCTATTATCTATCATTATATGTTTCGTTATCCGAAATTTTGACAGGTATGGATAGAGTATGATAAAGAAAATTTTAATGGACATGGATAAAATATGAATGAAAAAAAAATTAATAAATATGAATATGAAAATACCTTCACTCATTCTATCATATTCATTGACAGCCTATTGACAACTGCAGTTACTACATAAGTGTCAAACACTGCATTTTTTGTAACTCTTTTATATATTTTTTGTATCGATCTTTATTAATTTTTTAATTTAGTAATGTCTTATTACCATGCACAATATATTTTTGGTAGGATCCTGGGGACTCCTCCAAATCAAATGCCAAAGCAAAGCATTCTCTCTTGTTTGCGTAAAACATCGAAATCATTTGTCTGTTTTAACCATAAACTACGAGCTCGCTAGGAAGTTTGCATGACAAGTAGTTGTCAAATGCTTGTAGTTGGAGCTGGAAAGGAACATGCATCAATGCATCAATGCATCAATGCATCAATGCATCAATGCATCAATGCATCAATGCATGTGTGGCGAATAATTAAAGTGCCTATTTCGACATCATTAGTGACAAAATACAATTCACGGGCTCATGGGTTAGGTTAATTGCCGCTATCACAACTCCTGCACATGAGCTGTTCCGTTCGGACTATATATGAAGCAACCAAAATAGAAACTTTCTTCTTTGCAATTTAATAATCCTAATACAAACACAAGTCGCCCCATGAATATATGAATTAAGATAAGATAGCGTTATCTGATTCTCAATTTGAACGGCCATTACGCGAGTTTAGAGAAATTATTAGCACAAATGTGGATATATAAGTTTGAGTTGATTTTGATATGCAAACTAGCAATAAGTGGGACCCTCATATATATGACACACTAGAAAACCAAACATTTGTTTGTTAGAATTGAGACGTCAAATTCATCAGTAAATAAAGTTTGGACTACGTGTTGTATAATTGACATATTAAGTACTGTCACAAATATTACATTGAATAATATAAGATATGGCATATAAATGTGATTAATTAAGAAATAACATAATACATATTTCGCTAAAATTTTGGATATGAATACATATAGAATTAAAGTAAATTAATTATAATTATTGGTGAACTAATTGTAATTGATTTAACTAATGTTAGTGTTAAGGTATATGTCAAAAATATTGTTTGGACTAATTTTGAGCAATTTTGGATCAAGAAACCAAACAAAACGGGCAAAAAACAAATCTTTGCTGGTCCCAAGGATCCATTCTGAGAGGGGGAATTGTTGCCTCGTTTGATTGATTCTTTCATGAATTGTTGTGGCAATCATATCATATATATTTTGTGTACACGTTTTGAACAAATGTAAACACAATTTTGGATCAATAAATCAAACAAAACAGGCTAAGGAACAAATCCTTGCAAGTTGCAAGTATCCATTTCGAGAGACGGAATTGTTGCCTCGTTTGGCTGAGCTTTTCTGACTTGTTGTGAAAATCATACCATATTTTGTGTACACGTTTTGAGCAGTTGTATACACAATTTCGAAAAAAATTGGAGAAAATATTAACATCAAATATTTTATAGAATATTTGTTATTAACTACAGGATCTCTCTAAGATACGTTAACGCTAGTATTTAAGCGTTGGATCTCCAAAAAATACAGGTGTGTTAGATGTGCATGTGCTGCACTTAGACTCTACCTTGCTCTTTTCATTTAAAGCAATTCCCTCGACTCTCATTCGTAAGTCGGAGAAAAAGAAAGAACACCATATTCCCTTGGAAGGATCTATCAGCGAATAACTCGAGGGACAAGGAAAGAATTGAAACAAGGCCCATGTTTCTTCCATCTACAAGAAATTGAAAAAGATGAAATATACCGCTTTCGCTAATTTAATTTACTACCTTAGATGTTTCACAAAGAGGTAAATGCAATTGAGTAATTATGATTTCCGTTTTTACTATACCTAATTGAAATTGTACAACATTTTCGCTCAAAAGCATGATCAAGCTTAGCTGGACCCCATGGTTTTAAATGGGTTGTTGAGGTGTACAATTAGGAAAGATCTTTTTTGTAATGTAATATACATTAGATTATAGGGAGACAAGGCAATACCAGGAAGCAATTAACTACTACTTTCGTCGTCCATGTCAAGGTGCATTTTCAATCCGGCATTTTAGACAGTGAATGGAATAAATATACCTCACATGCAGGCCGATTCTCAGATAACATGAAATTTCAAGTACAGGAATAGGTCGTTGGAATAATCGAATCAAAGGAATAGACTCTTTGGTCTATTCTTAGCTAGTAGGTATCAAGAAGACAAGAACTCCCTGTTGGAAATGCTGAAGGTGATGTAGAACCACCTGCAGATCATGAGCAACGTACCATCTAACAGAATTTTGGAATAGAAGTATAACGTGCTACAACAAAAGTTCTTGTTTATGACATGTGATAATCTTAAAAAAAAAAACACACAACTATTTGAAATAAAATTGTTGAAACTTGGACAAGAAAATATGTTAGAAGATTCTTGTTGTCCTTTTTTGTACTAAAGTTTAAACAAGTGTCCATTTTTAAACATTGAACATAGCAAACCAGGGATGAAAAGTTCATTCAGACAGATTTTTTGTAGGAAGTGATAGAAAAGGAGTAGTTGTGATTAAGTTCAGATGAGTCTCACTCCAACAGATTAGAACTCAGAATTCTAACGGAAAGATAGTGAAAAGGCGAAAACTTACGAGAAAATTTGTAGGTACAAATTTTCTCAGAATTGTCACATCAAAGAATAGAGTTCACTTGGTTTAGTACTTTTGACTACCTTCAGCAATCAACACAAAACCGGCAATTCACAACGAAGACGTGGTGTCATGATATTCTGTAAGGCTCGATGCTTGGTGCATAAAGAGCTCGTGAAAGGAGTCTCCAATCAAGGATATTTGCATCAGTGATTTTGCTTTCATATAGTCATCTTCTTACAGTAAGACATTAGGAGACTTACCTGCAGCAGGCCTGGCTGAGCACGAAAATATCATATCTCAATCGAAGTAAAAGAGATCTCAGGCAGTACCAGATAGACAGTTCATGGCACCAAATATGTTTGTCTTACACTCTTAAACTATTACAGCATTGGGAAATAAAAAGATATCATGCAATAAACCGAACTTGTGTTCTAACTCTGACAAAACAAGTACAAGTTAGGGGACAAGTAGGGATGTCCAAACAAAGCTAATCCAATTAATATGTACAACAATACGACCTGTAATATACTTTGGCAGACTGCAGAACCCTCAGCAAGAAGTATAAACTGAAACCCTTCTACTCTAAATGATGTGAAGTTCTTTTTTTTTGTAATTTACACTAGTTAATTTCTTAGATTGTGCTCCCGAGTTGGGTAGAGTAGGTGAGATGAAGAGAAGGGAATCACCTTGCTCCTGAGTTTAAAATGGAGATTAGAGGAGTTGCGTGGAGATGAATTCTCCATGCATTATTTTTCACCACTTTCCCCTTCTAATTAGAGGGTTGTAGAAATGTAACATCCTCTCCACTTCTCCCTTCTTTCCATCCCTTCCATTCCCTTTCATTTTCAACTTGGGAGCAGACCCTTAGCGACTAACAAAATTTATCTGGGCCCTGAAAGCTGTATGGGTTCAATAATAAAAGATGAAGAATCATTTACATCACCATGCCTCCTAGAACTCCAAGACCTTGCAAGATGCATATCATGCTGCTCTAGCTCATCAGCATGTGGCTCTGGCAGTTTGATCACAGTTTCTAGGGTTTTTACAACCTCCGACATCAATGGTCTAAGACTAGGATTAGACTTGGTGCAGAGTAGAACCACACTAATTGCGTACTCCAACTCAACTGGATTGAAGGAATCTTTGAGGTCTCTATCAACTAGATTATCAAGAGTTCTTGCCTCATGAAGCTCTCTGACCTGCATCACAAGTGCAAACGAGGTTGTTTGAGAAAAAGTTGCACAATTTATCAATAATTTGGTTCAATGAAGATTAGTTATTCAACAAGTGCAGTTACTTGAAATAAAATTGAAGCTAATTTGCATAATTTGACATTGCAGTCGCTGAGTTTGCCACAATGTCAGAAAGTTGACATAAATGCGTAACAGTGACATTTAAGTACCCTTACATTGCCTCGGTTATTTTAAGCTTGAAATAAATTGAATGCCTTAGGAATTATTGCAAAATCTTTAACACGCAACTGAGGGAAGTTGGGTAACCCAAATACCCAAGAGCATTCCAGGGGTATTATGCACCATTGAGAGGTTACTGAGGCTTTGCAGCATAATTAAGGGCTTAATAGGGTCAGTTGCAGAAACACTTAAGCTAATAGTCATATTTCAATTTTTTTTTAAATGATCTATCATTTTTCTCAAGTCATATTTCAATATAAAACAATGATCTATCATTTACCCAATCAAGGAGCATCCCTTTCTGAACTTGCCAATTCCCACTGCTCAAGGTCTTTGGGCCCATAATGAGCTCCAACAAAAGGATGCCAAAACCGTACACATCAGTCTTCTCTGATGACTGGCCAGTTGACAAGTACTCAGGTGCTATGTGACCAATTGTACCACGTACCGCTGTGGTAACATGTGATTCTTGCCTGTCTAAAAGTTTTGCAAGACCAAAATCTCCAACCACAGCTTCAAAACATTCATCAAGTAGTATGTTAGCAGCTTTGACATCCCTGTGGATTATTTTGGGATTGCACTGTTCATGGAGGTATAGCAATCCCCGTGCAGATCCAAGTGCAATCCGCATCCGCTTGGCCCAGTCAAGCGAGGGCCTCCCACAATGATCATCTGAGTAAATTACCGGATTTATTAGTCAAGGAACAATTTTGTACATACCCATAAAAGCTCCAAAATGCATAAGCAGCTTGCCTATGCTGGAAATAGACTCAATAACAAGGGGGTACTAACTGAAACGTTTCTGGTACTGGTCCTGAACCTAATTGGTTTCAAACTTTCAATTTATACAACATATTCCTGCTCTCCCAAAAAGGATAAAAAAAGGGAGGTACAAACATCTCATGTACCTACAAGGCTACAACCCTCAATGCATCCTCCAAAACAAGAAGTTTCTGAACCCAAGCCATTATGAATCACATACCAGCAGTTATATGCCAGTATTTTAGCATGCCAGCTGTCACATGCTATACAGTATTGGTACCACCTTTCTGGTACTGTATATGCAGACAGAATAATAAAAACACGGCAAAATCCCTCAAAGGAGCAACCTTTCAATGCATTGACATATCAAGCACCAGTTGGCGCACTCTAGAACAGTACAAAACTACAAATAACTAGTTGGTTTTTCACTTTTAACTTCTGATACCTCTTAAACGATCAGCAACGCTGCCATTAGGCATAAACGGGTACACCAACAGTCTCTCATTTGACGTCATGCAAAAACCATAAAGACGCAACAAATTTCTGTGCACAGCAAGGCCAATCATCTCTACTTCAGTCTGAAATTGGGCCTCTCCAGTGATATCTGGATCCTTGAGCCGCTTAACAGCAACCACAGTACCATTTCTGAGGTACCCTTTGTAGACCACACCAAAGCCACCTTGCCCCAAAATATTTTTTGAATTAAAATTATCAGTGGCCAGTTGGAGTTGCCGCAAGGTGAAACAAGTTAGGTGACCCATCTCAAATTCATAGTATTGATCTGAAATGAGAAGTATAAAAGCTATGAGTTAATATTTGCACCTAACACCTTATCAAAAATTGTAATTTGGTTGGCAAAGACATGTTAAAGATTTACAGAGAGGGAAAACATATGAAACATATGACTCTCAGGGCATAGTGACGACATATCAAACATACACATAAAAATTATATCTTGCACACAAAAAAAATATCTTTTATATACTTAGCATGTTGATGCATGATTTCTTTTCACTTGTCGAGGCATGCAAGATTACAAATTTAGCATACCAACATGAAAATCTTAAACAATTTGCAGAAGTATAAGCAAAATTAGTCCAACTTGATAGAAAAATAAATTTTCACTTAAACATACCAACTGAAGCAAAAGGTAAACGCCATCTACAATAGTGTAGCCAATACAGGAGAGACAATACACCAGCAATAGCCAAGGAACAGCCTATGCTCGCTAAAAGGCCGATTTCTAGCTGTTTGTGATGCCTTGGTTTCGCCATTACAGTTTGGTTTGTGTTTGTATCTGCAAGTAGAATAAATAATGAACATGAATGAAGACTATGGTCTTCTGTTGTTATATAATGAACTCGGTTTAGTTTTTGTTTTCTTTAATCCACAAAATGTCAGAGATTTTACCATTAGCAACTGATGCATGGACATCCTTACAACCACGTAAATTAGAAGAATTGCAGAGGAATGTATTTCCTGCAACACTGGTAAATATTTCAACTAATTTAACAACCAACATTAACAAACAACTTTCAATTACGGTAAACCTAATCCTGGTTCTTTTAAGGAATTATATACTTTTTTACCAAAGAAATTACACCACTTTAAGAAAAATTTAACAACAAGAGGAATTAATTGACTACAATCACATCTCCAAACTATTACCATCATGCACTGATACTGGAGATGATTGATCTTATAATAATATTACCAATTTAATATTGTGTTCTAATTTCAAGGAAAAAAACTGTCTTTGTTTTGAGCTGCACAATTTAATACTAGCCACCAAAGACAGCCCACAAAAGAAAAAAAGAATATGAAGAAACTAAGATCAGCATAAGAAGACTTATGTAACCATGCATAACAATTCCAGTGGAATACCTGTAATCAATAGCACGAATTTTTGGAACAGGCCCACTTAGATTATTGTATGATAAATCCCTGAAAACAAATGTTATTGAAGTAAGCATCAAACAAAAAGTAAACAAAATGAGAAAACCAATATTTAATAAAAGGAGATCACAAAAGAACAAAAGAGGGTTTACATACAAGAACGAAAGACCTGAGAGATTAGCAACTGTTTCAGGAATGTGACCTGATAAGTTGTTCCTATTTAACCGCCTAACAATCAATTGGGTAACCTGTCAGAATTAAATTGAATCACAATGTTCTAATTTAATATTATTGAACAAAGATTGTGAAATTAACTTACAAATAACCAAGCTGAGTCAATTTCCCCAAAGAATCAGGGATTTCTCCAGTGAATTGATTGGTTGCGAGATCAAGAGTTAGAAGTCTTGAAAGCTGCCCAATTTCAGAAGGAATAGGTCCTGATATTTTGTTGTTATGTACCAACCTAGAAAAAGAGAGAAGCACAAATTAGGGTTTAAGTCATGAGTCATGAGCCATGAGCACTAGAAACTGCAGTGACAAAAAATGGTAGTAAATCAAGAGAACACAATAAGCTGGTTCCTTTTATCTCTATATTGAACATAGTGGTTACTTGTGCCACTGATTCCATGTCATGAGACCATCAATCCTCTGATTTGTTTCTGTAGTTTTTGTTTCATGAGTTAAAGGCTTTTTGGAGGGAACAAAAAATAAGAATCAACAAGCACTTACAAAGTCTGTAAGTGGCTGAGATTGCCAATACTTGGTGAAAGAGTTCCTGACAACCCCTTGTTTGCCATGTCCCTACAAATAAAAGTACCGCCAGTTTCAAATCTTGCATATCTTTCTTTATTGATTGGCTAATTTGTTTATTTTTGGCTTTTATTTATTATTTATCCACTGCCAAATACTATTTATCTGTTCCAATTAAGAAATTATTTCAGTATTTAAACTACATAGAGACAAAGCACTACAAACACTGTACAATCATCAAATGTAATATTATTCATCCAATAAACCTTATCTTTATTCTATTTTGAGTATAGTGTTCTGACCTCGATATACCTGTTAATCTGTAGATGTCATGTCTCATTTTATTGGTCTTATGACCAGTAAGCAAGTAATACTATTATGACCATTAAGCAAGTAATAGTATTGTCTTAACAGTCCTATTGTTTGGAAAAAGATGCTACATAGTACAACCTATTTCGTTCATACTGAAACAACTTTCTCCTCAATTCAATTAAAAATAAACAACAGAACCCTGTATCAATGCCCGGGATAGGAAAATCTAAAAGTCACCAAGCAAAATAAAGCATAAAAATCTCACCAAGTAACAAATCAACGGACGCAGCATAACTCTTTGGCTAAATACTGAATTAGATAGTAAAAGTAGATAGAATAATGAAAGAAAGAGAGGATACAAGGATGTTACGAAGCCAGCAGAGGAGCAGCTCACCATGGACCAGGTGCACGGGTCCACAGAAAATATATCCCACCCATCCATGACTCTCTCTTCATCTATGATCTTGCTCTTAACTGACATGAGCGCAGCCACTGCTCACAAAAAAAAAACACTCCATTATTCACATACACCTCGGAAACTACAAAATGTTGCATAAAGCCCTTCAAATTTCATAAATGCCCTATATAGTTCCTTTTTTCCACACAAAACCATTCTAAACCTACTAAATTTTCCCAGTTTTATTGAGGAAAAGCATTTGGTCAGGAAAAGCTTTTTCCTTCTTCATAAATCATAATACATCTTATTTTGGACTGAAAAGGCGGAAACAGTTTTCGATCGATCAACCCAACAAAAAGCTAAGCTAGCTACACAATTTCTGTATACAAAACTACGAAATAGGGGAAAAAATGTCAAAGAATTAGTCAACATGAAACACTAAAACTGTAGATACAGTGATGATGTACCTTCATAGTTGAGGCCTTTAGGAGACAAAGGTGGGTCGGAGGAAAGGAGGAGAGAGAAGAGGGAAGAGAAGGAAACGAGAAAGAGAGAGAAGCGAAGCAAGGAGAAAGACATGGTGAGTGAAATGTGGGTTGGTTTGGTGGTCTGGTTCTGGTTCTGATTTCTGGGTCATGTTGATATATTAGTCTAGAGATCGGAGATTAATGGGGTTTAGGGATTAGGGAAATAAGAAATTAGAGAGGTGGGAGCCTTGGAGGGGAGAGGAGAGAGAGAGAGCCTGTGTTGTGTGAACAAGTCTCTCAACTGCCTCGATTTAGTTCGCGGGTTGTTTACGAGGAAGACTAGTGGCAATTTTATAATTTGCCCTAATAGTAATTAAATTTTGTGCTTTGAAATTTTGAATTTTGTTTTAAGATCCAAATTTTTACAGAAGTACACTTGGAGTTAGGAAAAGTCTAAAGGGCCGGGTCTAGAGGGCCTACGAAAGAGGCGGATAAGGGTCGAGTCTAAAGAGGGCTTAATAGAGGCCGGGAAATAAGGACTTTGTTCTAAGGAAATAGGTCCGGCCCTTATCAGGCTCTCGGGGTTGCAATTGGCCGGATCAGGGCCGGGTAATAAGGGCTTTGGTCTTTTTTTTTTTTAATTGTTAAAGGGTTGATAAGGGTCTGAGGGGCTGGCGTGGTTAAGGGTTGCAGAGGGCCGAATCAGGGCCGGACGGAGTCGGGGCTTGAAAGGGCCAGGTAAATAGGGGCCTGCATTTTTGAAATAAGGCCCGGCCCTTCTAAGGCCCGGCCCTTTCAAAATCTTAATAAGGGCTGGATCTGACAGGGGCTTTACAGGGGCCGGGGGCTTATGGCATATCCCTACTTGGAGTTGAAAGTTTTAGTCGAATATGTTCAAATCCTGAGCCTCTTTCTCGCGAAATTAACTGCAAGAAAAAAAATTCCGGAGAAAAAATACCATATACTATTGAAATTAAATGATAAAAACATAGAATAATTGTTTTCATTAATTTGATGGAATAACTTTCATCTAACAAATATTTCACATTCTCATATATTTTTGTGGCAACTTTTGTTATGGACAAAATTAATTAATTGCACTATTATTGATGATATAATCAAGTTGATTGCACAATTATTAATAACAATCAACGATTGTAAAACAAAAATGTCGCTAAGGTTGCGTTTAGTTTATGAAGATGCACTCAACCTCCTACTTTTTTTCGTTCTTGTAAGCTCTCGCCATGTTTTAAAAAAAAAAAGTAAGTTTCCGCTACACCTTTATTAGTTTCGGGATCTTTATAAGAAAAAACTTATTTGTTTTTAATTTTTTTTGTCTACAGCAGACTTTCTCTTTTTTTATTGTGTTCTCTATTCTAAAATTGATTTTTCTTTAATTATCAGTAACAAAAACAATCGAAATAAAAAATCTTTTAAAATAACTTTTTTCATCTTACTCCGAAAAATATAAATGATATGAAACACACCCGAAAGAGTATAACAAAACAAACACGAATTTGCTCCCTTTACTCGAGGCAGAAACCATGATCTTTGTTTGAGTTCATCCATTTGGCATGAGATAATTAGGTAAGAAGCAAAATTATGACGGTGAATGGCTATATAAATTAAACAACGATCACATAATAAAGTAACAAATAAATATAGTACTACAATAATATTGAACTCTACCCTATTCAGAGATAAGGTACCAGAGGAAACTAAAGCAATTTATTTAGGGTTTGTTTGGTATCGCTGCTGTTTTAGGTTTTTAGTTTTATTTCAGAGAAAATAAACATAAACATGTTTGGCGGCCAGCGATTTTTCCATTTTTTTAGATACGCTCGGTCGGAGAAAAAATTGGTTTCTCGAAACGATCTTCGATCGCTTTCCTTTCTCCATTCTTTTTGTTTCTTGTCCGCCAAATCATATCCCGCATGATCTTCTTGCCTTTTCTGCCCTCTCTTTTCCTCTTTTATAAATTGCTTTGTCGATCAGAAAAATTACTCGACAAGGAGAAATAAAATAAATTCTTGGTCAAAAGAGAGGTGCCTTGTTGTCATTGGCAGCCCAGAATTGAGATAAAGGTATTCATCTTCTCATTTTTATTCTTCTAATATAAATCCAAAAGAAAATGTGAAAGGTTTGACCTAGGTGCCTTGTTGTCGTTGGAAGCTTGAACAAATGCATATATTGCTTTGTTGTAACTATTAAATCGTAGAGAAAAAAAAATTTAAGGTGATATGTTGTCAGTAAGGTATATCTTATACTTCTAACATACAACTTTTCCAACCAGTGCAAATTGAATATTGATAAGTTCTATTATTTTCTGAAAATTTTGTTGTTTCCGACTTAAGATTTCTTGAAATAAAATTTCATGTGCGAACAAAATTTATAGTAGAAAATTCTAACCAGTTGACAATAATATCCCAAACAGACATCTCAACTTCTAACATACCGCATAGTAAATTGTTACGACATTGTTTTGTACACAACTATCTCGATTTCGATAGATGGCAGAATCCATTCGTATTGGTGATGATGAAGAAGTTGTTGAGATCGATGGTGGTGTATGGGCACGATAATTTGAGAATCTTTTTGTCACTTTGCTTGAGAAAGAGGTAAAAAAAAGGTAATAGGAAAACAACAACTTTGACGAAACAAGCTTGGAGTACAATACATGAACATATGAGAAAACATGGAAGAGGTCTTAAACCTGATCAATTGAAAAACAAGTACAACTCCTTGAGACAACGTTGGAAGGATTTCTCCTCGTTGCTTAACGAAACTGGAATGTGATACAATGGAGAGACCGGACAGCTGACCGCTTCTGAAGAAACATGGCAGAGGCTTTGCAAGGTATATAATACAAGTTAATGTAACTATTTTTTTATGATATTGAGAAAAAATCGATTGATGCATCTATTGATGCATCTGTTGAGTTTATGTTTTAACACTATACAATGTTATAATTGTTGAATGATGTATTAACATTATAAATTGTTTCAGAAATCGACCAAAGGAGGTCCATTTTCTAACTCTTTTTTTCATAAAGATTCAACTTTCTCTTAGAATTTTCTCCAATGACTGTGAAGGCGTATGCCATGGCTGAGTGAATAATGGTGGTGCTGGCTCTAAAGAAAATGAGGATATGATTGTGAAGTGCATTAAAGAATAAGATGCCTTAGAAGAAATAAATGCAATAGCTTACACAAAAGCTGTCGAGATTTTAGAAAAAAGTCCTACCTATAGGATTATGTTTATTGCAATGTCAGCAAATAGGAAAAAAGATTGGGTCCTAAGTCTAGGTCACTGATAGTAATAGAATTAAAAATATTAGTATTTAGGTAATGATATATCACTACTCCAATAAACATGTTTTTTTTTTGTTGTATGGTGCTTCCATGAAACTATTATAGAGTAATTGAAGCTTCATCAGATATGTTGTTTGTGCTATTTTTGGCTTAAACTTTGATTTTTTTTCTAACTTTTCTTTATTAATATTATAGGAATGGATAATGATGATTTTTTGTTTGACTCGAATGAAGAAACTGAGACTGTTGTCATGTTGTCTGTTGCAACTATTCTAACTACTCGCTACTTTGAGAACAAGCTTCTTCCACAAAGGATTTCTAAGCT
>CAXKVX010003848.1:0-20912 GCA_964058865.1 Eleocharis quinqueflora
CCTCGTAACATAGGTGACAGTATGAGATATATTAATAATATAATACGTAGTCCAAACTTTATTTATTGGCTTTGACGTCTCAATTCCAACAGTATGCTCACCGCCAATCAATTGATCCAACAACTCGTAATGCCCGGGTTGAACATGCAAACTCTCTGCTAGTGACCGTTCCAAATCCTTCTCTCGTAGTTCATGCCCCATCATCAAGTTTTTGAAGACGACTCCCTGGTCGACGTCTTGAATGTTTCCCCGACAAGCTCTAAGATTTTTTTCTCGCAAAAGTTTTCATGACATTATTTGTATTATGTGCAATAACACAAATAACTTCCCTTGCAAGATTGATGTTACAAAGCACTTGAAAATAAAATTGAGTTAGTACTCTTGGTTATTTGACAAAATTTTAAAAAAATATTGTCTTTATTATTGTTTGTTGTGCAACTTCGCCTTGTATGGTAAAGGTTCTTTTGATCCCATGCTCGTGTGGTGCTGTCGAGTTATAAGCATTTCGAGCAGTTGACCCGCCCCAATATATCGTTTCGCATCCCTTCACGGTTGAATCATTCCAAGTAATGTTTCCAAGGGACATTCATAAATCGTGTCCCAAATCGACGGTATTTGCCAAGCGATTCGCCCACGTTTGATTGTAGGGGTCATGGTATATCTCTCAATCACGCCCTTCACTTTTTTTTTTGTTATGACAGACCTTATGAAGATGGTCAAAATTGGGTGGTGGCACTGGAGGTGGTACTTCTTGTTGGAAATCAAACTGTCACGCAATCGGACTGGATCGTACCACTCGACAATCTAGAAGAAAATCAAAGGCCCCTTGTAACGAGAAATGCTCATATGGTCTTGATCATTACATATGAGAGGCAAAAGTGCTAAAGCAACTTCATCACAAGGCCACCAGTCTGGATCATTATGATCAATTCTCTCGAAACACCACCTATAACATTATTTATAATATAAAATAATTAATAATTCAATAAAATTTAAATTACTACTTCATTTAAGAATATCAAATTATTTGTGTCACAATAATACCTATAGAGTGTGATGCTTCTTTGAGGTTAGTCTTCATAGTTGTGGGTCGGTCTCATCCATCTTATCCCGTATGGCATATCACCTGGTAGAAATTTGCCCTCGGTCGTTGAATAGGTAGTCGAGTCCAGACCTACATCTACAACAATATCAACAGAACACCAATTTGTTTGTTATTCTTATCGAATGCGTAGCACAAAGCACGATACAAACGCGCAAGTATTGCTGAGCCCTAATTATATCTTGGTGGATCAGTAATGTTCCTCAAAAACTCAATGAACATCATCTGAATATAGTCGGACTGATCCAGAAACATAACTGTCGAGAACATGTCCAACATGTATGCTCGTGGATGCCATGGTAAAAGGGCCTTAAGACGACGTCTATCATTCGGTCCTTGTCTTTGTGACTGTCATCGTTCACGCAACCAATCTTGTCGCATGTGAAAATGACCCAGTGGCCTCCGAAAGGTTTGCCACTCAACTTGACCAAACATCTTCCTCCCAATCTTGATCAACATCACCGGTTAGCGGTAGTCTGTCGAGAGGTAAACCCACAACATCAACACATCTTCTAGGGTTATAGCCATCTCATCGGTTGGAAAATGGATGTATGAGTTTTCCTTCTCCATATTTCTGCAACGACGGTTATCAAATCACAGTCACTTTTTGTGTTCCCCAATCGAGCAAGATGATTTAAGTGAAATCTCTCAAGAATCGAGGCTATTTGATTGTCGTATGTGAAGATATGGAATCGGCCTTCGTCTCCATAACAAATGTAGGCTACAATTAACAAAATTCACAATTAAATAAATTATTATAGTTATACAATTGAATAAGTTATTATAATTCTACAATTAAATAAATTAACAATATTTATAGAATCACATCATCATAGGCTCGGTTGGATGCATGTGTGGGATTAAGAATTGTTAGTAGAGAACATGCATACAGAATCTCACGTGGGGGCGATAATTCGCCTTCACCTCAACCTCGGCCTCTACCGCTACCTTGGCCTCCGCCTCCGTCTCTAGCACCTCTACCTGTTTCTCTTATCATGATTATATTAACACAAATTAAAAAGTAAATCCTAAAAATGATTAAAAAAATTGTCATGCAAATAAGCCTTCAATATTTTTAAATAATCAATAGTCCTAATCAATATTTTTGCAAATAGTCATCAATAAACCCTAACTCATATCTCTTTTTCACTAATTGATATCAAATTAACAAATACTTAATTATACACCAAAAAAATAAGAATATTGATCAATACTTTCAAATTAAAATTGTCATGCAACATAAAAAATAACCCTAACCCTACAAAATTACTAATACACATAACTACCAAATTCAACAATAATCGCTAATTTGTACAATTTTGTTCACATTTTACTTGTTTGATCGGATTTAAAAAAATAAGAGAAAAAAGGAAACTAACCTCGACATGGAGAAGAAGTAGAGGAGATGAACACCAATGAAGCAAGGAAGAGTAATAGAGAAGGCAGAAGCTTCTCTTATAGTGAGGAAAGCAGAGAGGAGCCAAGAAGAGGTATGAAGAAGAGAAGGCAATTTGAAGGAGATATTAGGTTAAGGGCGCAAGAGAAATGAGTTTGGGGGAGAAGATTTTAGAACAGACGGTTATGTCTGAAATATCGCAAATCAGTCTCCCATTGAAATGTGGGCCCATAGATATCACGGATTTACAACTGTGCGAAACTTACTTGCGCTCCTGAAATAGCTGGCAAAATGAATGGTATAGTGGGAATCGAACCCATGATCTCTCAACCCAACACCTCAA
This sequence comes from Eleocharis quinqueflora, assembly GCA_964058865.1. Taxonomy (NCBI): domain Eukaryota; kingdom Viridiplantae; phylum Streptophyta; class Magnoliopsida; order Poales; family Cyperaceae; genus Eleocharis; species Eleocharis quinqueflora. The sequence goes on from CAXKVX010003848.1 coordinate 2,842, forward strand.
CAACCAAGCTCCTGCCACTAGACCATTCATTTTTCTCATTACAGACCTTTCAAGTATTATACTAACCCAAATTGTTTGGGATATTTCTTGTATGTTTTTTCTTTATAATATTATCAACAAATATTATTATCACTTTTATTAATTTTATTTTTGCTTTTATTATTATTATTATTCTTACTGTTATTATTTTTAATTGTTAAACTTCTTAGTATTATTAATATTATTACTATTTTTATTACTAATATTAATAATTATTATTATTACTATTATTTTTTAATTTTTTATTTTTTATTATTACTAACCTTATTAATAATATTAATGATTATTATTACTATTATTATATTTAATTTTTAAACATCTTAAAATTATTAATATTATTACTATTTTTATTTTTAATCATTATTAATAATTTTATTAATATTAGTATTATTATTATTCTCTACAGAAATTCACATGAATGAAGTAATATTTGCGATTCTAAGTTTGAACAACAATTGGATCCTACAACTGCAGAAGCAGTACAAAAGTCCCTGAAAATTAGAAAAAGAGAATCTAACTAGGGACGTAAGTATTACTTAATTATCTACGTTAATACTTATGGTCAAACCTATTTTCACAATCGTTATTTTTTAGTTTTACACGGCTGATTCAACAAGAGTAAATAAAAGAAGAAAAAAAATCATTTTTGTTTTTCAAATTGTATTTTAATAACAGAGAATAATATTTTTTTTGTTCTTTAAAATACTATTTACATTCTATAAGAAATATTTAAAAGACGTAAATAGCGTGTTCACCCTTTATAATTGTTATACACAACCTGCACAATTATTATTTACTTTATTTTCAAAAGTTATTATTTTCAATGTTTTTGGATGTAAAGAATATTTTCGTTTCTTGATAGACAATGAATAAAAATAAATACGACCAAAATTCATTCGTGTAGATATATTAATAGTTAGAAAATCATGTAAAAGAGCAGATGAGAAAGACAAAAAGATTAACTTACAATCTATGATTGCTAATCCGACGAGGACAAAAACAAAACAAAAATAGAGAAAACAACCAAATAATTTGAGAGAAAATTTCCCCGACTTTAATAAAACAAATCAAATTTGAGAAATATACTCTCTGTGTGAGATGTCACGTGTTCAAAACCTAAATGAAAGATCTCTCATAAATATTTAAAGTAAGAAATCCACTTCATTATTATCTAAAAGAAAGACAAATCAAGCTCTCACGGCTACTGAAATAAATTTTGAAGTGTTTAATTACTGTTTTGTTGAAATAATGTGTGTTAAGAATTTGCTGTTTTATTGAAATAAATATGAAAAATTTGCCATTTTATTGAAGTAATTTGTGAAAGATGTATAGTTATGTCAATTTTATATTACTAATCATAAGATTATTATTGTATTGAAATAAATTATAAATAATTTTATTGTTTATTAAATTAATTTGTGAGGAGATTCCTGCTTTAACTATGTTAATTTCAGTAACGTCGCCGTTATAACTTATATGTAGATATTAAATTGTCTTGGGCGACAATTATCAGATGCCTTTCCAAAAAAAAAAATGCCTTTCGGTAATTAATTCCAAGTGCATACTGATTTTATGCCTTCTTGATTTATGCTAACGGATTATAAAGTTTACAATATTTGATGCATTGTTTCCCTTGTGATAGAGAACAAGATCAATGATTTAACATTATCACTTGATTTTCAAATTAACTAATTAATTGAAAATCAGTATTGCCATGATATATTGATATATCACCAAGAAAGTAATAACTGAATCCGTCCTGAAACAGAAAAGATAAGGCAAGAAACCAACACAAAGGAAAATATTTGCCTTCTAGCCCAACTTTTTTTTAAGGTGTTATATTCCTTTTGTTTTAAAACCATTTCAGTTAGCTACCACTTGAAAATATTTGCTCACTAATGCTGGATATTTGAATTAAACCTTTTGTACTGGATATTCTCTTTACAATTTTAGTTGCAGGCCTTTTCAAACCATGGGATATCTTCTCATAATTCCAGTGGGAGTTATAATCAACTAACCTAAGATAGACCTTTGCAAAGTTTGTGCACCATATGTTGAAAAAAAATCTATCTTTTACTACTCGCTGACGCTTTTGCAGAGCACATTAGTGCCTTTCTCAACTCTGCAGCAGCCTCATTATTTCTTGAATCTGCAGCATTATCCTTTTCTTGTGGTGTGGAAATCAGCTTTTCAGTAGTTGGCCGACGCTCTATTTGTCTTTCACTCTTTGTTTCTCGAACCACAGAAGAAGCTTTTCTTCTTGTCACGATCTCTGACCATAGATCTGCCACTTCTTTACTCAGCATCCTGTTTTCTGTTTGTACCTGATGATGTTACAAAATAACAAAACCACTTATGATAAGATTAAGAAGGAAGAAATGTGCTTCGTATAAATCTGACCTAAGTGGTGAACTTCACATGAAATAGATGGATGCTGTCCTTAATCCTTCAAGTATATATCAGCAAAACTGTGCATCAACACAAGCATGAATGTGACCAACTTACCCCTTGTTTTAGGCTCAATGCAGTCATTTGTTCCCCTTTTCTTGTCATCCTTATAATCTAATATAATTATCACACCTAAATTTATCAACTAGCCTTACTAGCAAGCAAAGATTTGCAGCTTTTTTATCACTACCACCAACTCTGGAAAAAAAGAAACTAGAAAAGAAAAAAGAGGGATGGATAACCACAAACAAGGATTTGCATAATTGAACAATCAAACGATGCCAATATATATATCTTGCCATGTTTCCACTGAAAATTGGTTCATTGGTTGATTTCTCAATTGCACAGAACCCTAATTTCTTTTAGCAAATAAAAATAATGAAGGAGAATGAACACGAGTGATAGTTTAAAAAAAATATCTGAGATCAACCTTCTCCATCATAGCTGAGTTGTCTCTTGAACTTGGACTTTGATCGTTCAAGCTTTTTGGATAATCGGCATCTTTTCTTGTAATCTGTTTAACCGAGATCTTGCTCATCACGAGGTAAGGGAGTCGGTTAAGAGAGATAGAAGGCCCACCTGTCGTACAGTGAGCTGCATTCACCGGTGATGGCAACCTCACCCCCCAACGAAATTTGACTTCAGCTGCATTATTGCGCACGGGGAGTGCACTAACAGCTGTCACCTCTGCACCAGAAAATATATCATAAATGCATCCATTATCTTCACTATCTCCACTTCTTTGAAAATCATTCTCCTTCACTCCATTTTCGGAAACATTTGATAGTCTGTGAGCACGTGAAATTGATTGGAAAGCCTTCCTAATTAAACCAGAAAAGTCGATGAGTTTGATTATTCTCTGGAATATCAATATGTACCAGGACTTACTCAGATTAATCAGGGAACAAGGCTTGATGTCAGTACATGTTCACTGTACACAGACAGGTTCATAACAGTAAATGCTAATAATATCCCATAACCTTAGAGCATTCTGATTGATGAGACCAGGATTATTAGAAGTTCCAGCCATCCTATTTCATAAGTAGTATTATTCTGGGCTGATAATTCCCATTTATTTATATACATATTTAAGTCTAGGCATCTGCAGAGATTGCTCTAATCTTCTACCGATAAATATTAAGCTAGCACCTCAACTGAGACATAAAAGTTGGTTGTCTGGTAAAAAAAAAAGAATAAACTCTAACAGAGTAAGAATTATCACTGTATACAGGCAAGGTGATTGTTAGTGTATCACCTGTATCTAATAGTTTAATCATACAAGCCAATTGAGCAACAGATTAAAATAAATTATATTGGATCAAAATCAGGAATGGTACCCATTTATAATTAGACAAAAAGTTGGTCGAGCCCAAGTTTTCTTAATTGATCATTCAGGAACTGTACAATGCACCAATGTAATAAATGAATCCCTGGGAGAGGAAAGGAATGATCCTAAACCATAAAATAGACACCTGATACGAAAATCGCCAAAGCAAGGTTTGAAAACAACCGAAAACCTGTGGCCACCAGATCCGACCTCTGCTTTCATTACAATAGCAGAACTAACAGGTGACCCCATCTCCCCAGCTCCTAACCGTACCGACACCGCAAACGGGGTTTTCGCATTGTTTGGACGGTACGACGCCTGAAAAGTAGGCCCGGAATTGAATGAACTAGCGATGCCGAGCTGGAGGTCTGACGGGTCTCCGGCGATCACGGATGATGTCAGAGGAAGGTTTAGGAGAGAGAATGGCACCTTTGCTTTAATTATTGGAGCTTGGTGCTCCTCTCGGAGCCGGAGAGAGGCTTTCATTTGGTTTTATTAGGTTTCTATTTTTTATTTTTTATCCCCTCTATTGATATTATGTTGGAGCTAGTTAACAGGTAATTGCGAAGGATTGACAGAGAAAATGGGAGGTTTGGAATTTTTCCGATTTCAAAAATTCCGCTCTATTAATTGTTATTATTTTTGTCATTATGTTTGAAGTCAGGATCATAAATGTTATTTTTACTTTTTTCAAGGTTCGAACCAAAAAATTCCGGGAGATTTGTGGTGGTCTGGGAGAGAGATCGATTGAGGGAGAGCGTGTATTGGACACGTGGATGGGAAACGCCGTCTGAAGTTTTGAAGGGCCTTGGTAAGTTTCGAAATTCTGTGACGTATTCTGTGTATAGGATCCTGAAACGGATCTAGTCGCGAAAAAGTTTTCTCGCTGACGCTGGTTGCCTAAACTTGATTTGTTCGACTTGCTGGACGATTCGTTAGAAAATAGATTGCACAGAAAATAGTGTTTGTGAATCTCACCAGCTCAGAATTAACTAGTGGTTGGAGAATAATGCAGATCCAGAGCACATATTCAGATTGGGCTGGTCGCATGCATCTAAAGTTGATTCTAAACCTAGCATAATCTTGTTATATTTTCTGAAGCTATGAATGCTAGTATCATTCTTTAGAACCTGAGATGGGATAAAAAGCATGAATGTTTTCTGTTGTTCCCCAGAAAGCCAAACAATACATATAAACGGGAATAATAGAAAAAAAAGTCGTTCACACTACAAGATCAATCCAAAATACATGTACAATCTCGTACAACCTTCAGAGTACATTTAAACTCCACAATCATCTAAATCTGAAATGGGCCCTCTTTATTGAATGGTGCGGCTGCTAAACTACTTAAAATGTTCATCTCTTCATTTCTAAGCCCAAAAATAAGAAACCAAGTAATAATTTAGAGAGCAAGAGCAGGGCTATCGCAAGCAAGACCCATGGTGTGAAGACCATTATCCACATAGACCACTGAGCCAGTAACAGCTGAGGCTAAAGGAGAAACCAAGAAAGCTGCTGCATTCCCTACTTCATCTGAGAAGTTCACAAAATAAAATGATTATTTAGTGGGAGAAAACAGTTAAATAAGGCATTAACAAATGAGATATTTCCTGACAACATTAGCAAGAAACTACAAATTTGGTACTGATTTTTGTTGTCCAGAACCAACTGTAATGGTATTGTATGGTAAGGTAACAGTCTGGAGTAAAAAAAATATTGAACAGAACAGGGCAAGAAAAAGAAAAAGAAATATCTAATATATCATATTCAATAAGAAGGTTCTGCAAAGGTACTGTACTAATGTACTGAAGGTAATGTACTAATGAGGTCATGAGTTCAATTCTCCGTGAGCACAAAGGTTTGCATCCCGTTAAAAGGCATTTAGTAATATATTCTAGGGTTTCGGAAAAGCCTATATGTCCCAAAAAAATGTACTAAAGGGTCTAGCAGAGAAAAATGCACAAAATGAGTTTTAAGGGCTTGCACATATGGGGGGGGGGGGGGGGGGGGAAGAGAGAGACCAGCAGAGAGCTCCTTCTGTACAGGGGCATTGGCATAGGAGTAATCAATCATCTTCTCAATGAATCCAATAGCCTTTGCCGCTCTGCTTCCAAGTGGACCTAAATTTCATAAATGCCCCTTTTCATCGTCATTTGCTAATGGCAAAAGAATATGGCATATACTTCCATATAACTCTTAACTAAACCCAACAAAACACCAGTGTGTAATGATCTACAATACCTTACATAAAGGCATTGGTCATGGAGCAGTAAACAAAAAAAAAATCTTGTAAAATTAATCTGGGACTTGAATTATAAAAAGTAATAGAATGTGTCAATACACCCTTAATTAACCCGTTGCAATTTTGCTGGCTATAGCCTGAAAGCCAGATAAAATACTGATACCCTCAAATGATCATTTGAAATCAACTCAACATACCTCAGCGGCCTCAATAAGATCTCAGTCGAACTTGGGCTCAAATTTTGCCAAATTTTGTATTGAAAATCCTCAATTTTGCAACTTAATCCCATTAACCCAATTAAGTCTCCATTTACCTTCAAACTTGGTAATTAAAAGCTAAAAAAATGAGAAAAACTATTGGAGATGGTACAAAGAACATGCCTGCAGATATGGTGTTCACTCTAATGTTGCTTTTTCTCCCTGCCTCGAATGCTAGAACCTATTTCATTAGCAAAATTGAAAACCGAAATCAAGCTAAATAAAAACAGAAGAATTTAAAACAATCAATGCTCTTGTACACTTGTTCGATGATCAAAAGAAATTCAGGCTAAAGATGACCTATTGACTGCGGAATCTTAGTTTCACCTTTTTGAATAGTTCGTCTCTTGATAAATTTTAGTTCCTTGGACCGAGGGCAGATGCGACTAATGGATCTTATTTTAAGGTGCTAAGTTCTGGCCTTTACAAAGGATTAAACCTAAGTGAGGTATGGCTGCTATAAAATTTCTGATTTCATGATTGCATAAGAGTGGCGACTGGAGTTATGGGTCCTAGATTGGAGAATCGTGAGGAGGTCAAGAGCTGCCTAAGAGCTCCAAATTGGAGAAATGTGGGGAGGTCAAGAGCTGGCTTGGGACAAGTTCTCCAAATGGCATTTTACTATCAAATATATCTAAAAAGAGTTTCAGAAACCATGCATATTTTTCTTCAATTAATTGGTTTCACTTTATTGAAAAGAAAAAAAATTGGGTGGTCCCTTCTGGCATTTGAAGGATTGGTGCAAAATGAGAGCTGTGGCAACCTTTACTCTTTTAAGCAGTAAAAGATTAATGGATAAAAAAGTTCATATGTGAAAAGAACCAACTCGAGTGTCGCTCTCAAGGGCTGCTTTTGCTGAGCTCATGCCACCCCCATATCTGTGGAAATTACCGAACAAAGCATTATTACAAAAATACATGAACAAATGATACGATCAACCTAATGACTTGCTTACCCTGGAATTGTCCTTTCAGAAGCAATATAGGTTAGAGACAGTGTGGCTCCTCCTGCATAAGTGCAAATAGACTATTATTTATTGATCGACTAGAGTTAATTTACATCTCCATTTACACTTAGATATCACCACATAGGCAAAATATATTAGTTTTCCTGATTTAGTATTCTCAACCACAATAGCACCTAAACTGTTATTTTTCGCAGTAGTTCAACTGTTTTCTGATTTAGTAATGAAGACTGTTAGCTGTAACTAAAAACAAATGTTTTTGCTCCCAATTTCAATTTGCAAACAAATTTTGTAGATAACAATATACTCTTATAACTAAAAAGAAATGTATAAAAAGAAAATGTATCTTCAAAGCAACGGAGGCCCTTAGCTGTAAATCAAAAAGAAAAAACTAGCCGATGAGTAGCTGGGAAAAAAAAACACTATACCGGGATTCATTATTGGAAGGAAGTGCTGGAGCAGAGACACAAATGAGTAACTGGAAGCTGAGATAGCCGCCAGATACCCCTTCCTTGATGTCTCCAACAAAGGCTTTGATACCTTTCAAACAAAAGAGGTCAATAATGGCAAAGAGAAAAAAGAGTGACACAAAAAGAAAAGAACTCTGCCTATGTAGTTCTTTTACATAGCCATGCCAGGAAAAAGAGGGTTGCGATAGGCTTGGCGAACCAACGTAAAAATTCAGCCATTCTCACAGAAATGAAACCCAATAAATTGGGTTTCATCTCTACTCTACCCCAACTTGTTCGGGTCTAAAGGCTTTGTTGTTGTTGGTGGTGGTGGTGGTGGTGGTGGTGGTGGTGTGGGCGGGTGTGGGTGTGGGTGTGGTGGGGTGGGGTAGGAGTAGTGAAATTTTACCTCAGGGCCATTGGCAAGAGAATGCACAAGTATGTCAATTGTGCCAAAATCGTTCTTTACAAGCTCAGCCACTTCCTATTTTTACAGATAAAAATAAATGAAAATTATAAATTGTAATACACAAATGATGACAAATAAACAAACAATTACGATAGAGTACATGCTAACAATTTTGTACCAATTTCACTATCCTTTTCATAGGTATTTTACATATTGAGCAGCAAACGAGGGAAAAGCAGACAAGAGTAGGAGTCCAACCTAGTTCCTAACTGAATTGCTTTAAACAAAGTAGCCACTACTAATGTGATCGTTAACTAGCACATTCTCTACTCTAATCATACCTTAACGGTCCAATTTGAAGATCCAGCATAGCGTTTGTTTGTCTTGATCTACAAATCAAAGAAATAAAGAGATCATAAGTTTTTTTTATTTTAATAATACCAACAGCCTTTTATAAGGACAATTATGACAATTGCAATATTTAATAGCTGGAGGCTTCACTATTAGAAAACAGGAAGGGATGGGTACAAAGGGCAATTGCATATTCCATAGGATTCACAGTTCCTATGTTGTGGCGAGGTGCCCTTAGAACTCACACATTTCAGGAGAATATATTAATTACTTGCTAGTTTCACGAGAACAACTAAGCAAAGATTTTAAATTACTAAACAACTAGCTTTGGGGACTAAAGTATATGCTATATTGAGGTCAATTATGTAATTTATTACAACAGATGTGAAAAAATAGGTGCATACATCTTCAGGGACATCCTCGGGCGAGTCAAAAACAGCATCAAGGGGATAGACTTTAGAAATTTCCATAAGAGATCCATTAGGCAACCTATGTACCATAAATATATAGATTATAGAACTGTATCAGGAATGGTCAGCAATTCAAGAAACCATGTTCACAAAGGTATAACCATATGTTATTTCCATTTTTATTCTGTTTAACTAAGCCTCCTTAGTTAACAGGCTGAGGTCAAGATTCTTTGTACAATATCTCAGGCACATACTCCGTCACAGAATCACTGATCGGCCAGCACCATGGGCTTTTGCTAATCAGGGGGCCTCCTTGGTGCTAGGCAGGCTTCCATCAATGACAGTATTAAAAAGCATGATCCTGATAATTGTAACACAGGTTGCATTCACCGCAGCAGTTCTGAGACCCAAACTATTATCCTTTGGTTTACACAAAAAACTATTTAGGCAGTTTGCTTAAATGGATGACTTCTTCTGCATCCTAGTTATTCTGATAATGAAAAATGCCCATTATACAACACCAACAGGGATGGGAAAATTCTGCATATATTTTCCTTCAAAGGCTATCCGGCCCTAGCTTCTCCCATCAAGGAATATTATTATCAAGAAATTCAATTCCATCAATTTGATAGTGCAAGAATTTAAGAAGGCACGATAAGAACTTAAACCCTACTTTCTTGATTCGTCAAATTTGCCACGTCTCAGGCTTGTCTCAAATATATTCAGTGCCTGGCAAGAAGAAATGGAGATGAAATACCTATTAGAAATTAAAAACATAAAAAATATATCTGAAAAGTTAAATCACCTTTTACTCCACTGGTGCTCAGCTATTAAAACAAATAAATAGATAATGTAAAGCTTAAGGTGGCAAAAAGAAGAGGAGATATTGTCCAAACCACCAAAGATGGTGTGTACAAAGGCTTTGTTGTTGTTGTTGTTGCTGTCGTAAACCAGAGCTGGTATGGCATAGTGCAGGTCACATAATAACCATTCAACACAAGAAAAAAAAATTGATTATTAAAAAAAAATAGGGGTCAACGGTGGACTTACAGGAACCCATGTTCCAACAAGAATTTCTGCACCAGCTGCTGCGAGTGCCTTTGCAATAGCCCATCCATACCCATTATCATCTGCTATTCCAGCTATGAATGCCCTTTTCCCTTTTTATAAAAATAATTAAATGAACAAAGTACAAACAAAACTATAACTATAAAAATACTACAAGTGTCTCACAGTGATACTATACCAATTTAGGTATGCCAGTACCACATCAATACTGTTTTAGTTCCTTAGAACACCAGCTAGCATGCACCAGCATTACCCTTGTTAAATAAAAAGATGAATAGTTGCTGCTGCTTGCCTTTCATTGCCTATTGGGACCTGGGCAATTTGACAATGTAATCCCGTTTTATATTTGGTCTACATTGAGATACCTACTCGTTCCTAGGACCACACTAGAATACCCATCCACCAAATGTACGATATACATTCACCGAATCCATAAACTTTCTAATCACAGTAACTATAATACCTCGTAAGTCAATTGGCAATCCATATGAGCCGGTACTAGAAGTATCTTGTGACATTGCCCTTGTGATGAACAGTCCAGTGCTCCTTGATACTGGATTGCTCAAAGGGAGATGTTTTGTGGAGGTAATGGCATGGTATGAACCGTAAAAGTTGGCTTTGGCAAGTGACACCATTTTTGAGGTAGAAACCCTTGAAAAAGAGATGCAAGGCCGTGCAGCCGCAATTTGCATACTTAATGTTGCTGATGCCCCCATTTCTGTAAGAGAGAGAAGGAGAGGGAGGAAGAGAGAGATATATGAGAGGAAATTAGCAACAATTAATCAAACACATACAAACTGATACTTTTTTCTGCTATCAAGTCAAATTATTCATGTAACATATGCAGTATTAAATACGTGTGATACTTATGCTCAAACTCTAAGATATTGAGGAACCTTGAAAAAATCCATTTACGCCATTTTTCAGCTGCTTCGTTTCTAACAATAGTTAAACATTAAAGAACTTTTCACTGAACTAATATGATATTAGAAAGATAATCTATTACACCATAACACCAGTTAAAGGATCTGACTCTACTTTGACAAATTTTGATGCTTACACTAGCAGGTTCTTAACAATCCACAAAAGTATCTTTTGAACAAAGTTTAACAACTCGTTTGTTTTATTTTTTGAAGTAGCAAGATTTAAGAGTTACAAGCTGATATCTAATTATTCAAAATCACTTCATGTTTTCGTTGAACGGATCTACTGAGTCTTATCGGAGTAATATGCATTACATTAACACTTTCAACTGAGTCGAATTTCTAAACGAAATAGGAAAACCCAGAGCTCAAAACACTCAAATCGCCTATGATCAAACCAATTCATCAAAACAGGATGAAAAAAGTAAAAAATAAATCAAGATCGTTCAACTAATTCCACGAATTTGTGTTAAAATCTACAAAGTTGTGCTAAATCCTACAGTCTAGCAACTAGGAGAAGCAAATGCCACTTAACTAGACCAGCATTGTAGATTGGAGCCAGAAGCAAACACTGAACTAGAACAGACCAATAAATCTTGATTCTTACCTCAAATCTAGCTGTAGACGGTTCCTCTCTCGCTCCCGATCTCACTATCGCGCTCGCTGTCGCCTTAATCTATATCAGTGGGAACTGTTAAAAAGAGTACCGATGATACCGAGGCGGGAGGAAGGGGTTTCTCGTTACAATCGAGGCGGCTTGTTTTATTCATTAGTTTATTAACTACTAGGGTTTATTCTGGTTTTGGGTGGGTTTGACTCTCTTTTTTTCGTTTCATTGAGTAATATATGTTTTTTCAAACTTTTATTTTGATATCAATTTCTTCAATTTTCAAAACGTGGTAATTAGATGATTACCGGTCTAAATATTAATTTTACTTAGACCATTAATTTTGTTTCTTTACAAAATGTAGTCTCAAGATGAGACATCGACTTCTATTAAAAATTGGGGGTCCTCCAGTACATCTATTAAAAAATTAATAACTTGAATAATGAGATCGGGATCGTTAATTTGAAAAGGGCACAATCGGAAACTTTCTGTGAAAATTATCCTCCAATCAGTTGTTTGTATATTTTCTTTCTATTGGCGAAACATAGACGATATTTCCTCCTCCGTCGCGCTCTCTCTACTCGATCTCCCCTCCTACTCGGCTTTCAATCTCGATCTTCCTTCTTCCTCAGCCGCTCAGTCTCAATCTCCCCTTCACTGCCAACGACTCCACCACCGCTGACATCCCTCTCAGTGTCCACTCTGCCACCTCCTACAGAGGACCGTTCAATCTGCTTGTCATGCTCGATGTCCATCGCCCTTGGTCTCTGTGTGTGCCGAATAACAATTGGACCCGGCATATTTCTCTCACTCCTAATTTATTGAACCATGATGTATGCTCTCTAAAACCAAGAACTTTCGATTGTGATTTTTTTAATTCTAAATTTCTTGAATGGATGCTTGCTTACGTGTGTTGTTATGATTTTCTTGTCTAATTTCTCTTTTGTCATGAATTCTCTTGAGGCCATACTTGATTTGTGTTAAGTTAGCATTTTACTGGCACTAAGATAGATATTATTATGATTGAGTTGTGTTGGCTTTAACTGATATACCAGTACCTTGTTGCCTGATTTTTAACTGATATGATGTGTTGTTATAGCTTAGGTTTATGTAATTATAAAATCTACATTCTATATTTAATTTCTATTGTCTTGGCATAGGTGGAGTCATATTGAGGTTTGCAATGGGACTATTTGAGTAATTTGAATCAGATAGTTTGAATCAGACAGCTCGGATTGCCCACGCCTCTCACCTCAACCTTTAAGTGGTATTTTCATGCCATTTCAGTAATTCTCAACCATCTACCACTCCCCAATTTGTAGAGGTTTTCACTTCTATTGCTGGCCACTTGTATTAGTAGCTTCTCTTGACATCATTTTCAACAAATACTACATTTTTTTAACTGGTAGGCGAGCACCCTACCACTTCCTTTTTCTAAAAGAAACTAATTACAAATCAAACATTAGAAGAAAGCTACTAACATATCTGTTATCTATCAACCTATACACCGTATTTTCCTTTCACTTATACCACTATCTATGATGTCAGTGCTTATTGTTATCTCTGCCTACTTCTACTTATCTCCAAAAACAACACAAGCAACAAACAATATACTGCAGCTCATCAATGTATCGCGTATCACAAAAATCAATTGAACTAAACTAAAGACATTGTAAATGAAAGTTCTTATCATATAATCACTAAGCCTTCTTGCATCTTCTGTCTTGCAATATCTACGACTTCCTACATTATTGCACTAGATGTTTCCTCATCTCTTTCCACTTGAGCATCTAGAATCTACATCAGAGTTTTGCTATGCCCCTGCCATGCTTTCAATTGGTCTTGTAAAATTTTCTTCTAGTTTCCTACCTATTAATTCAAAAGACAATTATTTTGCACTTTGTATTCAATATTTGAGATAGGTCCTTTTTTCTTCAAAGCGGCATCTATTTCTTAATGTCCAACACACCCAAAAAACGATAGCACAAATGTGAATTAGTAAATCTTGATGCTTTTTTTTCAACTTGTTGGACCATATCTATTACATCATACAATCCTTGAGGCAATCTATAACAGTGAAATGAATTCATTATCCAAGTCCAAACTCTACTTATGTGTGTACATTGAAAGAAAAGATGGTCAATCCCATCTTCCTCAGAACAATACATACATGGTATATCTCCAACACATCCTCTTTTACTTAAGTTAGTTCTAACCAACATTCTATTGTTGCTTAACAACCATAAAAAAAATCTTTTTTTTCAGTGGAATTTTGAATTGCACAAAACAACACATAGCAAGCAGAAGTGCAAATCTAGGGTTTTTAGGCTTACAAGAAACAACAAAAGTGCAAGATAGACAACAAGGCGTGATTTCTATGAGGAGCTAACAAGAAGTTAGGACGAGTTTTGCGCACAACAATGGTGAGATGGCAACAAGGTAAAGGAGTTGAGGGTCTTTGAGTTGATTAAGCAAGGTGGGTGAAGGCCAGCCTCGAATTCTCGCAAGGAAGAGAAGGAAGAGGAGAACCGGGGCAGAGGAGAACTGATAGCGGACGAGAGAGCTGACATGGTGTGATGCAAGCCTCGGTGCGGGGAGGGAGGGAGAGACTGAGGAGCAGAGAGAGATGGGGGTAGTAGACTTGGGGTTTTGGGTCCGAGAAGAGGGAGAGCCGACAGGGCGAAGGCTCCGAGCAGTCTTACAATGGAGAGACGAGGGTGAAAGGGGAGATGGAGAGAGGCGAAGATGAGGTTAATTTGGAGAAAGTCTAGAGGAGACGCAATTCGAATTTTGTTACAAAAATGCTCTTCCGACATTTTTTGTTACCGGTTGCTTGGTAATATGACCTACTGTTATCGTGAGAATGACTGTTTGTTACCTTGATAGTGATCGGTTGTTTCCCTCATTAACTTGTTGTCTAAATAATAATTTTAATCAGAACCATTGATTTTAGAAAATCAACGCCTCAAAATGAAAGTTAGAGAACAAAGATTAGGTGAATGTATTGGAGTAAAACCCTTAAAAATTAACAGAAGCAACATACAAAATAGCAATCAGCACATAAGTCATGTACAGTTTTAAAAATATAACACAAAAGAAAAGAACTACAATTTAATCCAAGCTACAGATCACCTAGGTACACCCTAACGCACTTATATTATCTTGTCATAACAACCAACATAACATTATGATTTACTACGATTGTTTAGCCAAGAAGATCCTCATCAGATGTCTCTTCTCCATATTCATTCAAGTGAACAGTCAGATCTGGTATAACACTTGTATCATTATTAATTGTATCTCTGAACTATTGAGCCCTATTGAATGGGTATCCTATTCAAAATAGAATCAAATTAAATACTAAAAGTATATACTGTCATGGCCTTTTAAGTTAGTTTGATTAAATATAATATCATTCATTTCTTTCCATAATACTCAAATAAATGGAGCTAATAGTGCTCCAATATTTTCTTTACTCAAGATTTAAGTTTAATAATATAGATCCATAAATTCTGAATAGAATTAATATTTAGTAAATCTCTTCTATTGTTGAAACTATTAATTTTGTCCCATTTTGTTGAATCATCTGATCTATTGTGAAATTGGATGTTATTGATATTTGATATTAATTATTTTTGTTTTCTTATTTCTTTGATGATTTCTCTTGTTAAGAATAATTTTAACGATCTATTATTCCAAATTTGTTAATCAAGATTTCAATACTTCAAGATATGCTCAGCCTATATATACCTTGGAGATACGAACCTGGAAGACATCTGAAACCCCCAAACTTTCAAGCATTTAATTGAGAATCACAAAGAGCATTAGAGTCTTCTCCTACAGCTGCCTAGCCTGAGAGATTTAGGATAGCTACAATCATCTAATTGTCGATTCGATAACATTCTTTCTTGCTCGTTTCTAGTTTTTGGTGCACTACATTTGTGTTGTCAAGTAGTGCATCCATGTCCTTGATTGTGTAGTCAATCAGACCTTTAGCCTTGTAGAGTGGTATAGCCCATTGCATAGGTTTAGGAACCTAAGATTGGTTTGCTTATTGAAAAGAAACCAAAGATATGTTTCGCAATTGTAAAAAAACTTATTGCTTAGTGGAATCAGTTTCGAAAGAAAGTTTTGGTTCTAGAAATCCCGTGGATGTAGGCCTAGTTCCTTTGTAGGTTGAACCACGTTACGTGTTCTTGTGTTCTCTTGATTGCTCTTGCTCTTTACTCTCTCTCTCTCTCTTTACTATTATTGCACTTTGTTATTTTGATTTGCTCAATTGCTCTTAGTACTTGCTAGCTGAAATTTGTAACTAGGTGATTAAGATCTAAAAGCTTGATTGTAATTGTTGTAAACGCTTTTGCACTAATACTTGACCTTAGGCCCCCAAACATTGTAACGATTATGGGCATTGTTTGAGTTACTATGCACATTGTTTCAGTTATTATGCATATTATTTTGTACTGAAAAAATTATTACGCATGTTAACAAAATACATACATAATAACTCAAATAACATGCATAACTTTTTAAGTACAAAAAATAACATGCATGATAACTCAAAACAAAAAAATAACATGCATAATAACTCAAATAATGTGTACAATAACTCAAACAAGGTCCATAATAACATGCGTATCGATTGTGGTATCTACGTATCAGCTCCCTACAATATTTATTTACAACACAATCCTTAAATAGTTCTTGGGCTTATTCAACAACCATCGGTTTAGGCCGTTCGGCTTAAGCTCACGGCTCTCCCCATTGCTCCTCGTTCCCTTATATGACGAACCTTGTCACCCGACATTTTCTATCATGTAGCAGAGCCTGATTGCCATAAAGGCATGCAACAAGTCAAGTTTTTATAACATCGTTTTCAGCTTGGTATTTGTACATGAGAGATCATTTTACCTTCAGCTAATATCCTGAACCACATTAAAAGATTTTTAATTTTGATACGTATTTACCACAAGCTAATACAGAGACCGATGTAGATAACAGACTTGGTTCTAGTACAATATAGTATGGTACAAGAACTTCAGTTATTTTACCTTGGGACCCCCGATTTTTGCCAGATTCATAAACATGATACAGAAAGGACAATTTTAACATACAAATTGTCTCTAACGTGTGGGGTCCTTCCCCAATTGTCTCATGTAATAGAAATAAGTGGTTTGTTTTATTTATTGATGACTGTACTCGAATGACATGGATTTACTTGCTAAAAAACAAAGATGAGGTTGTTGGAGTGTTTAAGCACTTCCATAAAATGATACTTACCCAATTTGAAAATTCCATAAAAATTCTCAGAAGTGATAATGGTGGAGAATTTGTAAACAAAGAGCTGAAAGATTTCTTTCAGAATGAGGGTATACTTCACGAAACCTCATGCACAGGAATACCTCAACAAAACGGAGTAGCAGAGAGGAAAAACCGACATATTTTGGAAACAACACGATCCTTGCTATTCGAATCCATGATAAGCCAAATTATACAAATATTTATCTAGAGTTAATTATGTAATTTAAGCCAAGTTTAGGGTAAATCAGCGTCCAAACAAACAAGTTTTTATACAAAAAGAGTTCAATTCACTACCTTATTGTGTTTTAGCACAGAAATAGGCATTTGGAAGCAGAATGGGTACAAGCGAGGACAATGGAGCAAACTAGATGTGCAATGGAAGCAATTGGGCCATCTGTCAAGCCAATTACAGCCTCAGGAACATTTATTGCGGCCGCAATCAACCTCTACATGCCAAGACATGAAGAGCAGCCCAATTCAGCTCTATTGCGGGCGCAAGGTATATCCTTGCGGCTGCAATAGAAGTTGGCAGAGGGTTGTGCAATCAAGGAAGTTACCACCTCCAATCATTGCGGCCGCAGGAGTTATTTTTGCCCCCGCAATAGAACGTGCATGATCATGACAGAGAAGTGATAACTCCCACTCAAGACATGTTGCAGCCGCAACAGAAGTTATTGCCCCTGCAATAGACCTGCGTAGAAGCACAAATAGGAAGTTCCAGCAGTCTGTTTTTAGAATTTGGCTTTCTTTTAAATACAAATAGTTATTAGGCAGAAACCAAGAGTTAGTTAGATGAATTTAGCCAGTAACAAAGGGTTAGAACTTAGAGATTTCACAGAAGAGGAAATAAGAAGAAGAAGAAGAAGAGAATAAGAAGCGCTACCTTGGCGATCTTGGTTGTATATCTCTTTTCTCTTTCTCTTTCTTTTTACTTCTACCATGTTTAGCCCCTTAGCCATGTCCGACTAAGTTGCATTAGGATTTGTTAGGATGTATTGAAACTCTTGATTAATGCTTGTTTGTAATAAATTTCTTACTTGTTTTGCTTTCTATTTTACTTGTGCAATTTCATGAATTGTGATCTTAGGGTTTAATTCTAGACATTGATCATATAAAGCATGGCAATTAATTGGCTAAGTACCGAGATGTGACGCTAATTAATTGTCCATCTTATGACTTGCTTGCTATATGAATTGTTTTATTTCATGATTTGATATTTGCAATAGAGATATTGAGTGTTAGATCTAGATCATAGGAAGTAGGGTAATTAACTAAC